>NTHP01000114.1:1295570-1317003 GCA_003416845.1 Oplegnathus fasciatus | reverse complement strand
AGAACAACGTTTGTAAAATGTACACAAACATACTCTCAGTTAGGGCCGCAACTAACGATTACTTTCACTATCGTTTGATCTGTTGGATCATTTTTTTGATTAATCAATTAGTTGTTTAGGTCCATAAAATGTCAGAAAATGGTGCAAAATGTTGATCACTGTTTCCCAAAGTCCAAGGTGACGTCCTCAAATGTCTTGTGTTGTCCACAACCCAAAGATATTCAGTTTACTGTCATAGAGGACTAAAGAAACCAGAAAATATTCACATTTGAGAAGCTGAAATCAGAAAATTTGGACACTTTTTCTTCAAAAATGACTCAAAATGATTAATCGATTATCAAAATAGTTGGCAATTAATTTAAAAGTTGACGACTAATTGTTGCAGCTCTACTCTCAGTTGCCAGTTTATTAGGTACAACTAGCTGAATCGAATGCCTTCATGAATGTTATAGTGTTTAGTTTTTGATGATTCAACTTTATGGTCACTTTGTCGGCTGTAGTTTGCGGTGCCATTGAACTGTGTTGCATTAAAGTAACGTGTTTCTAATATTTAGTCTACCATCAGTCATATAAACTTTTGTGGCTTGAACATTTAATTTAAAAACACAGATTCTGATAGGGATATACTATAGACAAATCTTATTATCTTTCAACTTAAGACATGGTGGTTTGTTTGCCAACTCCTCTAAGTCCCCTTTTGAGGCTTATCTCTACCAATCTGTTTTAAATACCTCCCATTTCCCCTTAGGTCATGGGGAACTGGAATCCACCTGAAAGGCTAGTTGCAATTTCCCCCCTCTCCCTTCACAAGGAGCACAAAAAGAAAGTGACCGAACTTTCCTGTCCAAAACTCCCTCCTGCGACTCTTTCCATGAAACGCCTTTCCTTTATGCCAATACCAGGTGTAGTGACAGATTTACAGGAATCTATTTTTGCTTCAGTCTTTGATCTCAAACAGAAGTATTGATTTTGTGGTCAAATGATCATGCATTTTACTTTGATACACCACAAATAACTTGTTAAGATACTGGGTTGGCCTCAGACATGGGAACAGGTACGTGGGAAGCGGTATCATGATGTGGAAACACTTAATATAATAGAATAATTTTAATTGAGTTTACACAGAGCATCAACACTGTGTGCTCTTCAACCCTGTTAACAAACAGAGCATTATCCACACGTTTTGTAATCCACTGATGAAGGTGGTGAGAATAAAATAACATAGATTATTACATAAGGGTTGCAATTAACAAGACATTAAAAAAACAGCTTATTGAGTGATCTTGAGACTGGACGCAGTGTTCAGAAAACATGGGGAAAAGGGAGAGCAACCCCCCCTAAAACAAACACAATGAACTCTTAGGCAAACTTAAGCTGGTTTGGCAACTGACAAACATTTCAGCAGCAGACACACTCACTTCCTTTATTACAATTCAGGATTATGGCTCACCAGGTCTCTTTAACAGGGAGAAACCTGAAGCCAGTCCTGTATGGTAGATTTAATTCAAACTCAAATGTAGAGTACCTGTGAGCAGACTCTTCTAAAAATAGCACTCCATGTCTAAACAACAGGTGGCCGATGGGACAGTAGAGCAAGCAAACACAGCCTTAATACTGGCTGCAGATGTGAGCATCGTTCATAAAGGCGCTGCAACAGCTTCACATTAAAGTAAAATAGTGATGAAAGCAGGTTAACATCAATGCTTACCAGTCTACCGGATCTTTCCTTGGCTTTCTTCACCTTGCCATAGGTTCCTTTCCCGAGGGTCTCCAGAAACTCGTACCTGTGCTTCAGGTTGTGTTTGTGGTGGTGTCTCTTCACGGCTTGCCTTTTCACGGGCACCTGGCTCGGAGCTCTACAGACAGGAGTGTTTTCATCCGGTGAAAGTCCCCCCGCAGTCGGCCTGCAGTTTGACGAAAGACGGGCAACACTGACGCCGTCCATCCTGACACACTGTTGTCTCTCTCTTTTTTTTTTTGCGTATTATCGGACGCAGGTGTCAGTGTTAACGTGCATTCCTTCGCGCGGGGCCGTGTCGTTGTTGCTTCAGGTACAGTTCAGATAAAAATGTACACAAAGTAAATGTTGAAGACAGAAACATCTAACTTTAAGCCTGGAGTGGGTCTGTCTTCTTTGTAGCGCTGAGACCGACTGGCATCAGGTACACAGCATGCCGGGACAGCAGCGGAGCACAGCCGGACACGTCAAACAGTCGAGGGGCGTTTCAGGTGCAGAGGAGCGTTGGATTTGTACACCAGGCGCTGCCGGTAACTGTAAAATCAGTCATTGAGGGCGGTCTGTTTCTTACAATGTTGAGCTCTCTTTTTGTTTTTGTTGCTTTCTTATAAATGTATCTTTTCTTATAATACATTTTCAAGCCTCCAAGTCAGACCAAGTCAAAGTTTTAGTTACATGGTGCTCCACAGTGTTGTGTTGTCAGATGTACAGCAGGCTGCAATATTAATAGCAGCATTAATAGTTGTAGTAGGACTTGTAATAGAAGGATAGTAGTAGTAGTTCAGCCAAGTGAGAACACAAAAAGTAGGTCACAGCTTGTGTGTGACTGCTGTGTTAATAGGTGTGCACGGGGATGAACAACAAGCGCACCTCAAAAAGAACTCGAGTGTGGGACAAATGTATTTAATACAGCCGTGCAATGTATGATAATAACCACTGGTTGAATGTAATTTAGTGCACTTGTGTACTGTACTTTGGCAGAGATTTGAGGTACTTTACTTGAGTATTTCTATTTCATGTTACTTTATACTTCTACTCCACTACAATCCATAACTTGATTTGACAACTTTAGTTACTTTACAGATTAAGATTTTACACACAAAACATATGATGAGCTTGTAAAATATGATGCATTAAATTAAAATAAATAAATAAATATATATATATACATAAATAGAATTAAACTACCCAACAGTAGTTCTATTTGAAATAGTTAAAATTGCTCCACTTTGACCAACTACAACAGCAAAATGCTCCTTACACATTAGTGCACCAGTAATAATAATCTAATAACATATTATATAATAGTATAACATTCATGAGGCCCATTTATGTGCATTTTGAGTACTTATACTTTAAGTGCATTTTGCTTATTTGCTTTTACTTAAGTGACAATTTCAATGCAAGACTTTTACTTGTAACAGAGTATTTTCATATTGCAGTATTTCAACTTTTACTTAAGTAAAGGATCTGAAGAGTAAACTGAACAAGAGAAAACTATAGTTGTAATAATTGTAATTGATTGTTTGTCACACATTAATGATGTGTAATTACTGTGGCCTTTTTCCTGAAGTAGCCACTTGAAAAAAAAAACACTGATTAATGAGCCAGTGTTTCCTTTTCATAAGACATAATCTGTATCTTCTTGTAGATGATTAAAAGCGACTGGAATAACACAGTTACAGTTGCATACTATGACTCTCACCGTCTTTCAAAAGGCAGTCTGCAGAAGAAAAAAAATAACCTTTTTCCTCTCAGGGGTACTACATTTCAAATCCTAGCTGACTTCATGGAGCTAGAATATGTGTTTGGTTATTCAACTGTTTGGTCAGCTTGACCTAAATAGGCAGTCTGGAGTGAACTGAGAGAAATAAATTATAGAAAAGAGCATGAGGTTGGATTAGTAATGTCATTACAGTAGTGGGCCACTAGAGAACAGTATGCAGCCACCAGCTACAAGAACGTGGGTTGACTGATTTAAAGAAATCCTGAAACAGGCAGTGGCTCTGTACCACGATTTCCTACTACATACAGTACTAATAATAAGTAGTATGTTCAGTGTTTAATATCATATGTAGAATGTAATGTTAGTTCAGAAACAGCTGCTGAGTGTCATCAGTCAGGACAGGATGATCAGATTTAATACTTTGAGCCAATTGGCTGCTCCCCCAGAGAGTCTGTCTTAATTGATCCCTTGACCCATCAGGAACAGCCGTTCTGTTTGCCATTCAGTTTTCTGAATAACGTGCCAGAGTGTCTTCACTCATGCATGCAGAGGAACACTGTGCACAAAAACAAACCATGAAAGGGGCTTTTGGAGCTACAAGTCACAACTGGTCCACAAAATGTTGTAATCTGGAAACAGAATAAAATGTTCTGTTCATCTTGGAAGGATAAGATTTAGAAAAGTATAGCATCTTGACTAGAAAAAAATATATTGTAATAAAAATAGTTTATGGCAGACAGCATATATAAATATTGATCAGTGTGTCTGACTGCACAGGGGACACACTTCCACATATTAATATTATAAATCAACAAGACTTGTCACTGTATGTCAAATATGTTACATTTATGAAATCAAACCAATCAAATGTAAGTTTTTAACACACTATTATTAATAATTAAGCCACAATTAATGTAAGGTTTTGTTTATGTAATTCGGTATGTCTGCCAGAAGAGGGGGCTCATTAGTAGCATGGAGTCCTACCACCATGGCCCAAACTGGTCATCTCCTTACCTCAAAGTTTCTCTATAATACTGCAATTTATTCTATTTGTCGAACAAAAATTTGTCAAGAGGATTGATATATGTGCAAAAATCTGTATTTTATATAAAACTTAGAGTTACAGAAAAGTGTATCTGAATGGAGACATGAGAGGTTTAAGTTGAAGTGGATAAATCATAGGCTGTATAGTCTGTGGGGGGAAACAGCGAACTTGCATGACAAAGTAAACTGATCTTCATGTGTTAAACTGGTGGAGTACCTCTTTAACACTGTAAATCAAAATTATGAGATACTAAAAATCCACGCTGATGCTGCTGGCTCATTGTCTGCTGTATTTGTCCTGCCCATTATCTATATTTACTGTATATTTACACTGACATTGCACATACTTTACATACTTCTGGTGTATAGCTATATACAGTAGTATGTATAAGTAACTGTATATATTGTTTTATTTCATTTTATTCTATTGTAATTTAAATATTTCTATATATGTTTTATGTATGTGTAGCATGAAGGGGCTATGACTTTCATTTCATTGTGCAACTCTGTGTTGTAAAATGACAATAAATTAACCTTGATACCTTTATTTAACTGACTGTATTTAACTCTGACCATATTCAACTGAATATATTGTCTCTTTTACACTGTACATATTACATAACCGCTCACACTGTATATAACATAACCAGAGCATTCTGCTGTGCATACTATTCATTACGTTCTGTTCTTACTGTGCATATCATGGTTACATACTGACATACCTGCCTTACATTTTGTATATTTTTTTTGTTTATTTTGTATATATCACAGGTACATCCCTTCTTTTTATCACTACGCCATTGGTCTGTTATTCATTCTGTACATTAGATTACATTAGATGCTAAACTGCATTTTATTGTGCTAGTTACCTATTGCGTGCAATGACAATAAAGTTGAATCACATAGCCTACATGTCACAATTTTGACCCACCATAAGTATTTCTCTTTATGTCATCCTAGCTTCCATATTGGCTCCTTATATAATCTGGTCATTTATAAAATATTTCCTTTTTTGCAATTGGAAACAGCTATTGCACTTATTGAAACACATTAACTATAAAGTAACAGTCAGTGGTGGAAAGCAACTCAGTAAATTTACTCAAGTACTGTACTTAAGTACAATTTTGAGGTTCTTGTACTTGAGTAACTCCATTCTTGAGTAATTCCATTTTATGCCACTTTATATTTCTACTCCACTGCATTTCAGAGGGAAATATTGTACTTTATACTCAACTACATTTGTTTGACAACTTTAGTTAGTAGTTACTTTATAGATTATATTTTATATCATATTATATTATATATATATATATATAATATTTATAAACCCCATATATCCTACATTTCCCAGGTTGCAGTGCGCCATCCCGAACCCCGCCCTTTCCTCTCCCTAACTTTGGTTCGTGTGGACTTTCTGTTTTGCAGTGATTTGATTGCTCGGTCCCAGCTATGTGATTTGGTTCGGACACACCTCGCCCTGCTGCACCACCACTAACTCTCCTCTTCATCTTCATCATCACCGAAAGAGGAAAACAATTAGTTGTGCGGTCGTCGCTCTCCGGGGTGGAAGATGTCCGCTGGCTTCTCCGGGCCGGAGCCAGTTTAGGAAGATCTTTTCCCACGGAGTCTCATCAGGAAAACAATATTTTTTTTTTGTCGTGCTTGGGCCGTTATCCTTCAGAGGAAACTGTCAAAGTTAGGCCCCGTCGTCCAAACACGGAGCTGAATGGCTGTGAAACTGAGCCCTGGACTATTAACGTGAAGTTAAAGGCTATGTTTGTTGTGCCAGGCCAGGGCGAGGACGGACAGGAGATGCCCTCTGGCTAGCAGCGCTAACGTTATCTGGACCACAGCTAGCTAAACACACAGCTCATTTAGTCGTTACACATAATTGTGGTCTTTTTGTTTTTAAGACACTCCTTTACAGTCAGTCGGTGTGAACTAGAAAGGCCAGCTAACACAAGATGCCGAAATAGCGGGTACTTTGTTAGCTAATTGTTAAAACCTCGCCTCGAGTCAACAACACTGAAATTATTCTGCACGCGAGGGGCGACGTTAAGCTAGCTAGCTGTGCTGGTCAGTATCATAACAACAAAAGACACATGCCGAGCCCTTATTCACAAAACAGCACTGATACACTAATTAATGATATGTTAAAACGTAAAAGTGAATGATTTAACGCAGCCTAGCAGGTGGGTGGACAAACATGAATAACTAACTGGCACGTCAGGGACAAAAAAGGTGTGATAACGGGACTGATTGACTTGGGGATCTCAGCTAAGACGTTCAATTTGGGTGCTTTTTTTGGCCAAGAGAGCAGCTCAACCTGTTGACCATGGAGGGAAATGTACAACAACAGAAAACGACTTATTCAGCTCGGGAGCTGACGAGGATATTAAACAGCTACAATAAACAAACCATACAGCTGAAGAAGAACCTGAAGGAGACTAATGCTTTCTTTCGGGAAATAAGGCAGAATTACAGCAATTCTTGTGCATCAACCTTGAGCTCGGATTCAGCTTCTCTGGACGCAGGTAGGTTTGAACACATGCAGCAGCAGCAGCAACACCTGAGCCTCCCTGTGTCAGTGCGGCTAAATGCCACAGTGTTTAACCATGTTTCAAGCATCCTAGACGGTTGCAGAAAAATCATACCTGTAGCTACAACTATATACTTCTGTATCCTGCAGTGAAACAAAAAGAAACCAATAAGTTTCTGCAGCCAAGTGATTTCTCCACCAACACCTAGACTGAAAAAAATACATTAATTAGGGTTAGGGAATACTAAAGAGATTAAGCCCCCTCTCAAAAGCATGAGCAGACTAAGTGCACCAAATATGCTGAGATTTCTGCTTTCACTAGCTGGCTGAGAGCCGGGGATATCAGACCCTCATTCTTCTATTTTGCATTAATTGTACCTTGTGTGTGTGTGTGTAAGCTTACTGTGGACATGTTTTAGTAGCTTTGAGCCCAACTTTAAAATGATCCTATTATCCACTATTAGATATTGTTGTACCACATTTCTCCATTACAACCTCCCCAGATTAAGAACGTTGTTTAAAATGTTTTTAACTGCTCCATATATCCTTAACATAACATTTCATGAGTATTGTTAGCTTTTCTGACCGTATGATTCTAATACTTATTTCTATGAAACATTGATTAAACGCACAGCAGTGATGGCATGCTGATAAACTGTAATGCGTCACATCTACAGGAGTGGCTTTTTTCTCAGAGAAGTTTAAAATTTAAAATTTTTCTTCAGTGTTGAATGAACAATGTTAATCTTAAGATTAGTCACAATCAGCAGAAAATGAGACCATAATGCTGCCTTTCATGGGCAAAGCTAAACCCATGTCTTCACCTGCTAACTAGATTCATCTTGAAAACATCTTGGTTTCACTTATCTGGACAAAAATGTGCATCACATGATGCAGAAGGATCATAAAATGGTTCTTAATCTGTTATTTTAGTAGAGGTTATGCATAGGTCTGCACTATCCACTATAGTCTATCCACTGCGCACAGGTCATGCAGTCAAATGCTCAGCACAGATCTGTCTGAAACAGTAGGCTCTAATGTGTCATGTTAAGTCAAGGGGGGATTACTAGTAGGGGAATGCTTGATTAGAGTAACAGTTACAGTAAAACCACATATATGCTAGATAGGAATGCACTAGTACATGAATATAAAGTAGGCCACTGCTGGTCTCTCCTCTTTTTGTTATATAAGTGTTTTAGACTGTGACTCAGCATCACTGAGGATTATGTCTGATACCCTCAATAATAAGGTTGAATTGGTTCTTCTGTGTGTGCTCCACATCTTAGGGCTAGATCAGGAAATAATAGCCCAAGGAATGACAGCAGATTTGAAATGTTTGAATATCTCTACCATGGAACAGTGATCTACTGTATAGATACAAGAGATTATGTGTCATTGAATGCCCTATCTCTGCTTACAGTGCTGGCCAAGAGTTCCTAAAAAAATTAATTTTCAGGAGTGAACAGGGTTGCTCAGGGTTACTGATAAGGTCTAGTTCTGCCTCTCAATAACATATACCCCCTTCTGTTTCCCCACAGGCCCGCTTAGCTGCATCTCTTTCCCCAGCCACGAGGAAGAGTTCCTACGCAACACTGTGGGCGCTGCCCCGTACATCCTGGTACTAGGCCAGGACTGTACTGCCCGCTACCAGCTGCTCAACTGCCTTCTGGGGGAGAGGTTGCTGCCACTGGGCCCTGAGGCCGGAGAGGCTTGTGAAGGAGTCCAGGGCACTGTCTGCAAGAGGCGGAAGCTGTGTTTCACCCATGGAAGACAGACACGGCTCAGCTTGGCACTGCCAGGCCAGTATGAGCTGGTGCACCAGCTGGCGGCTAACCGTGGCCGCTGGGATACGGTGCCCCGGGAAGACCTGGAGATCCATGAGGAATGTGAGGACCCGGCCCACAGGCTAGCAGAGCTGGAGATCACCCTGCATCACCCACTGCTACAGGTAGGCTTTAAATCACAGGCCCTGGATACAGTGTGAAACCTGCTGGATCTACTCTCTCAATACCGTGTGCCCTCATAATTTAAAGAAGGAGGTATTGGTCCTTTATTTTCTCTTCATGAACTTTGGCACTTTTACTCCATATACATACAGTATGACTGGAGGATGTGACCATGATGCTCACTGCTTTATGTTTGGATGGATGATAATGAAGGTGAGATGAGGCAGGAACATGTGCTTGGATAAAAAATGGGTGTTGTTGTTTTTCGGCAAAAAGCTCTCTAAAGCACCCTGGAAAAATGATTTTACAGTAACCGACATGATCAAATTGAGGTTGATGACATCAAATGTTGGCATTTAATAATTGGCAGTATTTTTCGACTTTTTGGATATGCACACACATCCTTGTATTAAGCGGAGGGTATCTCTGGAGACTGATGTGCAGTATTCAGGGACTTCAGTTATTTCAGTCATGATTAGGCAAATCTTAGCACATTTGTATACTTGGAGAGCCCCGAACTTCAGGTGAAGCTGAAGCCTTTACATTTTGTTTGAACATGTCTGTGAACATCCCTTGACAATAACAGATTATTTGTCATTACAGTTATCTATTAGAAAATTTACATTGTGATGTTATAATAATGTAAATGTGGTAATCTTTTGTCTTATTTTGAGATATGAAACAGTTTAAGGGACACTAATTGAGAAAAGTAATTTTCTCTAGTTTTACGTGGAAAAACAACATGTGTTTTTGTGTATGTAAGTCACATTGTGGTGTGCTGGACATCAAAATGAGAAAACGTTGTCGTTGATTTCAGTCATGTGACCCAGCCTTGACTGTGTGTCTAATTTTTGTGTGGTGGTATTTCCTCCCTGTAGCCTTTGTGTTCACACATAGCTTAGCTCACAAACAGATTACTGAGCAGAGCTGATTATTTCCTGTGTTGTTCAGTGTTTTACTTTACCTGATTTGTGCTTCTGTTTAGAAATACATTCTTTTCCAGTTTCTTTTCTCCCATTTAGGTTTTGAGCACTTCTTAAAAACAGATTCACAGGTTACTGTTGAATTTTTGTTGGACACAGTGGTGCAGTCATGCTGGTCTTCAGCCAGTGCGACCTGAAAATCACAATATCTTGTGGGAGTGAATTGATTTAGCATGGTGTAAGGATTGTAGTCATTCCTTGTCATGTGTGACACGTGGAAATTAGTCTTAATCCTTTAGACCAAGGTCCCTTGACGAGCATCACTCAGTCCCAGAAACTAGGCCTAGCTTTGCCTCAGGGCAGCCCACCCGCCCAGCCCCCTTACGTAATGCCACTGGTCTGGTGCGATTCACATGACTAGGTCAGGTTAGAAAATCCCAAACCCTTTGCTGTGGTGAAGTTGCTGTGGTTACAACTCAATTCTTGGACACTGGCTGTTCATGTCTTTAAAAAAACACTTTTTTTGGATTTGAGGTTTTTAATAGCCTAAATCAGGATTTTGTGTGAGCTGTGTAGAAAAGACCTATTCACAACTTGTCCAACATTTTTGCAAAAAAAAATCAGTTTTAATTATAAACATAAACATTGATTGCATCTGCAAAATATGTGTTTGACACTAAAGCAAGTCTCATTAGTGTTGTGGAATAACTTCATTTGTGAGAACTTTAATTAGAGTTAATGTTTGAGAGTTATTATATTTTAATGAGTTAACTGCACGTTTAAACATTGTTTGGTAAAACCCATGGTATAGAGTTTGCATAACTCTCTTCATTGTCTGTTTGTCATCAGGTTATAAACAATGTGTCGATATAGTTGACAAAATATGACCAGATCTTTAAAAGTTTTTTCATTGCTGCTTCAAGATCCGCCAGATTCTGATCTCAAAAACAGAAAAGCGTAATAGATGAATGCCTGGACTGAAAATATCAGTGCTGGAAGTAAAGCCAGTCATTTTACACCCCTGTTCAGTTTCACGCGTGACTGAAAGCCGTGGGATCTGCAATCCCTTATTTGGGTCAAAAAGTTTGTCACACTTGAGAGGACCTCAGAGGTTTAAATAGCAGAGTTATTGTTCGTTATAATAATACAGACTTTATCATAGTTAAGAGACAGAAAGAAGATTATGTTTTACTTCACTCTGCTGTTTTTCCCCATGCTCAAAGAAAATTTGAGTTACTATTTGCATATCTTACATCATTATATTTGAATCTATAAATTTCCTCAGCCAGGCACTAAAACAGGTTTGTCACAGACTAAAGCAGTGTGCCACTCGTCTTTAGGTTTCTGCTGAATGAATAAGAGATGTTTAGGTTGGAGTAAACAAAGGCGCAGAATCTCTCTGCTCACTGTGGTATTCACACACTCCTGCCATAATCACAGCAACCTGTTTTAGAGGCCAGCAGATGAGAACCAACTTGCTAATTAGCCTTTTCTTCATCCCAGAGTTCACCCATGCTTCCCCCCTCAACTTAACCAACCAGAGGACTTAAAGGGTGCTACCCTATTGCCACGTTTCTAAAATTCTTTTCAGGTCCATATTCTGTTATGTTCATTGCCAGTGCTCCATGAATTCACATAAGACAGTTGCTTGTTAACAAAGTGGTGTGATATTAGCAGCCACCCTTAAAATATGCTAATAGAAGATCATTCTAATTTCTTACATGGCCATTTGTCTTGACTGTCACTTTGTAGAACTGGGTCAGAGGGTAGCATTAATGCGAACTCCTAACACGTTTTAAAGACATCTGACAAACAAAATAGTAACTTCAAAATAGCCCACAAACATTTTCTTGAAGGGTTGTTGTTGAAAACTAACTGCATTGAGGCAGTTCAAATATTGTGTTGATTTTGATTGGTTGTGGACAAATGTTTGCAGGCTATCTTTGTTCCAAAGAGACTGCTCAGATGGGCTCAGCTCTTGTTTCTTGGAGACAGGACTGACTGTCTCCTTTGTATGGCTGTTGGTAATTTTTGCCTCTTTTCTCTGGCTGTCTTTTCCCCCGTCATGGTCCCTCTCAAGCCGCCTCTGAGACTATTTTTGTTAATGTCGTTATTTATCAGGGGTTAAGAAAACCGTTGTACTTGTGTCATTTTTCAGCCCTGTCACAGACATTCTCAAGACCACCACAAATATTTATTTGCCATTATGTGTTCGGAAATAGAAGGAGCATGTGATATGTGTGGATATGTTTTTTTCTTCCTTTTGCAGTGGAATCCGTTTGAACGTCGTCAGGCATAAATTGGTTTGAAAACTGTGCTCCACTTGCCTTGAACACTTTATATAACAGGGATTATAGTTTTGCTGTTAAGACTTGGTTTTCTACATTTTATGTCAGGAAGTTAAAAGATCAGTTCATCTACATTACATAAAACATATTACACATATAGAAAAGTAAACCTGATTATATTTTCTAATGCTGGTAGAAAATATTAAACTGTCCACAGTGAGATCTATGGATTATTCAGAGTAACCAGGACATTTTTCTGACAAGACATGTTGCTCCTTTGTTTTTTAAACCTGCAATAACTCTTTTTTTTGGACACACAAGGATAGTGGAAACGAGCTATGAACACAACACTGACATATTATCATCTTTAAAGTTTAAATGGCAAACTTGTTAGCATCCAGCAGACACGGAGCAACACTAGGCTTCATTTGGAGTCATGTTTCTGGCCACCTGGTGAATATAAGTCCAACATTCACTCACCTTTTAGATTTGTTTTTGGTCTCCACCAACTCCTGAGGCTCTTTAGGTGCTAAATGCTCCACTGTGTTCACCAGTTAGTTGCTAACTTTGCCTCCTGAACGTTTGGAGTTGGGCAGGTAGTGAACAGTGAGTTTATTAGAACTTTTTTGCTGAAAATGGCTGCGTGCTACAGCCAAAAATGGCGCTGATGAGAGTGAACCAAAACAGTAAAGTTGTGTGCCGTAAAACCAAACAATGAGCTGAAACATGCCATAAAACTCTGTAGATTTGAGGGGAACTGCAGAGTCGGGTGATAATTATCTGTGGGTTTGTCACCACAAACACCTTTCACATTACACATAGTCATTTGATCCATTGTTATTAGAAAATTATTAGCAGCTTTGAATTCCATTTGCATCCATTTTTGGTTCAGTAGCAGATATCGCAGCAAAATTTGGCAACTAAATCCAGTGGTATCCTTCTAGTGGTGTCTGCATGGCTGGATTTCACCAGGAGTGAACGTGAAAATATGTTTTTGTTTAATTTGGGTGAACTTGAACTCCATGTTTCCTGATAATTGTCTGTATATAAACCAGTTTGCTTGAAATGAAAGTAACATCTTTTGGGTTTCTTTGTGGTTCGTCATCAGGAAGCAAAGGTCATGGTGGTGCCTTGTCCGAGTGTCCAGCCCATAGAAGAGACCCTGGAAGACTGCACTCGCAACGTGATCCCCATCATACTCTATGCTATAAACCAGGACTCCCTAAGCAAAGAGCAAGTGGCTGAGCTCTGGAAGGTCAAAGAGATGCTCTCCTTTCCTATCTGTTTTGTTCGTATCCCCGACACCATGCCAGCAGCCTCCCCAGAACCTGGCCGCCGTACGGAGAAGGAAAAGGAGAGGGAGAAGACCGCCCTCCATAAGCAGCTCCTCTCCCTTGGCTTCCTCAGTGGCCCGACAGGAAACTGCCCCTGTGGCGCCCCTACACAGGTGCCCACCCCAGGTGCCAAGCCCCAGAGCATGCTGAGTGAGGCTTTTGAAAGACTGCATCGGTTGCTGGTGCCTTTTGCTCGCCAAGTGCTTCAAAACCAGCAGGTGGAGGCCGCCAACCTGCTTAATGGGCTTCATTGTCGCTGTCTAGATCTTTTTATCAACCAGGTGAGAGGATGATGCCTCCTAACGCTGTTCATGTGTATGTTTGTGATCGTTTTTCTGCTTCATACTCATGGGGCAGTTGTTGAACTGCTTGGTCTCAGTCTGTTTTGACCAGTATGCCCCTGAAAAATCCCCCACAGACCTTTGTCCTTTCTGCTTCACTTCCCTGCAGGCCTTTGACATGCAGAGGGATCTGCAGATAACACCCCGCAGGCTGGAGTACACCCGTGAGAAAGAGGGTGAACTCTTCACCTCCCTCATGGCCATCGCTAACCGCAAACAGGAAGAGATGAAGGAGATGATTGTGGAGACACTCAGCAGCATGAAGGAGCAGCTGCTGGAGGATGCTGCAAACCTGGAGTTTACAGGTTAGTGAGTAGGCAACCTGGATAAATGCCTCAAGGCAGGCAGGGTTTCTCTTCTGTGGCTTTTTTAAAGATTTTTCATATTATTGAGGAACATACTGTCAATCTTGACAGTCAAGATTCAAAAGTCTGATGAAGCCTGTTTATATTAAAATAGTGGTTCTGATGTCATCAAATCAAGTCCAGGTAGATATTAACTAAAAGCTCCAAAAACAAAAGTAGGGAAGTAAATCTAATGTTTTACAGTGTACAAAGCTAAGAGAATATTACTTAAACGATCACTGCACCGCAAAATTATTATTATTTTGTACATTGCCCCTGCTGGGAACTTTCTATCTGTATACTTCCAATTTAATTAGCTTTTTTTTGTATTTGTTATGATGTAGTATATACATACTAATAGATTACTAATGTATTTACAAGCTTGTGATTTTAATGGATATTGGAGAGGACATATTTTGACATTATCAGTAGTTGGTTTATTGCGTGCTGTGGTTTTCATGTGTGGTGTGGGGCAAAGATGATTTATACATTTTTTTGAGGTTATCTCTGCTGCTGTCAGACCTCGTAGAACAAATATTTCCTGCCTGGCTCAGATTATGACTTCAAAATAAGATGACAAGCTGTGATTCTTTAAATGTTTTGTGGCAGTAATTTGTGTGTGTGTTTGGATTCAGTCCAGAAATGGACTAATTTTGCTGTGAAAAAGTTCATTTTCTCTTCAGACAAAAGTTACAGTCAAAATTCAACGAGGTCATTTCAGGTCATTGCAAAATCTTTTTTCTTTCCAAAAAGTGATTTTTATCTCTTCAGTTAAACCCATGTTTGATAGAATAATAGCAGTTCTGGATGCTCTACTCTTGAGATATACTAAATCATATCTGTGATTTTTGTGTGTGTACAATTGCTGAGTACAAATACTCCCCAGTTACGTTTTGATTCTGTGATTTCACCGTGGATTACTCAGAAATGACCAGACATGTGCCTTTTATTTTATTTTGCTCTCACATCTTCAACTTAATGAGGAAGGATTCCCTCTTCATTATTTCTCTATTAAAGAAGATGGCTGACTCGTGGTACCAGACTGGAGCCCATTCAGATTATTTTCATTTTATCTATTCTCTCTTAGTTTTGTGATATTGCAAATGTGTGTCTGAGGGAGATGAAACCGACAGCTGACTTGTCTTTACTGGCCAGGGGTTCCTAGTCTGCAGCCTGAGTTTCTGTACTGCCTTTAGACTCTCGTCAGACTGCAGAGTGCATTTCACAATCTGCAGTGCCCACAAAGTTTTACACAAAGTTTTGCACTGTCTGACTCAACAGTTGCGTGCAGCTGAGAAAAGACTTTCATTGGTTATTGTGTTCTACTTCCAGTCTCACTTTCTGGGCCTTCTCCAAGAAGCAGGTTTATAGGGCTATCTGGATGACTTTGCTGAGTAAAACCCAACACAGGTGTTTATAACATCAGACCATGCTCTGGAGTTAGTTTGGAAAGTTAGTCACCCATTATTCAGGAAATAAGCCATATTCAAACAGTGGGTTTAAACAGGCCTTTTTTCCTGCTCTTGCATTGTGCAAACACAATGTGGAGAAACTAGCTCTGACACAAAGGAAGGTGCTCTGTGGATTTCCTCATAAACAAACATAGTTTCTGTTTACAAAAATTTAATCCATGCTAACTTTCCCGCAGTCTTCTTCTTCCCTCCCTTTGCTGGTGCATTGCTGCATTTCTTAGCACGTTACCACCACCTATAGATCACTTGAATAGTATGAAACCATTGGGAGGACTGTGTATTGTTTAACCTCTGTGTGCATCCTCGTGCACGAGGACAAAAACAAAACAGGGACCCACACAAAAAAAAATCATTACTCAATAGAAATACTAGTGGTCAAAAACCCCACAGATTTACCTCAAGTTATTGATTCCAACCAGAGTGTACACTCTGTTGCCAGTTTATTAGGTATTAAACTAATAAAGTTTAATACAACAGTCCTGCAATAAATCCTTTAATCATGAAGGTTAAAATGTTTAGTTTTTGTTGAAACTGTTTTAGAGACAGACTGATTCAACTGTGTGGTCATTTTATAGGATGTAGTTTGTAGTTCTGTTGAGTTGTATTCCATAATACAGGGTGTATTATTGTGTCCACCCCTTTTATACCAATGAGGGTAGTAGGCTAAATGACAGAAATAAATGACATTATACTGTATTCTGTATAATGCAATACATTTCAACAGCCCCACAAAACTATATAGAGTGCTTTAAAATGGAGGAAAAAAGTGAAAGAAATAAGCTTTCATCGCCTGCAAGCAACATCTCCTCCACACGTAAGCCGTGTGGTTATAGTGCCAAAGGTATGGGGTCCCCCCCCCACCACCACCACCACTCCGCTAAACTCTTTTTCAATGAGTCTTGTATTTACTTTTTTTTTGTATTTACTTTCCCAACAACTTAAACATTCCAATATCATGGTGACTACACAAGATACAGATAATCATAAAAGCATGATTATAACAGGAATTTCCCTCACAATTTTAATAAATAATAATAGTAGGTTATTTTCATTTTGCCAGTTGCCTGGAAAGTGCTCAGTGCCCTTTTAACATTTAATTATTTCAATTTATAAGACTTCATTTCATTATGCAGACTTGATCGAATACAAGTACTTGTGTTGTGAAATGGCCCTTTGTTCTCATGTATCAGTCCATTATGTTCAACATCAAGTGACTTTCATATTAATATCTGACAACATTAATTCATCAGGATTTCTCTGTACTAGCTGGTTACATACACCACAAACTAACGTGACAAACTCTTTTCTTTCAACTGCAGACATCATCGTAACAACTAACGGAGAGCCTGTTACGTCAAAGGAGATCAAATCTTGCATCCACCAGATTCAGGAGCTGATAGTGGTTCGTTTGAATCAGGCCGTGGCGAATAAGCTGATCAGCTCTGTGGACTATCTGAGGGAGAGCTTCGTAGGAACTCTGGAGCGATGTCTCAACAGTCTGGAGAAGTCTCACATTGAATCTTCTGTCCACAATATCACCTCCAATCACCTTAAACAGGTGGGCAGCAGTTTGTGAAAAACAGGAACCTTATTTAGTGTGCTTGTCAAGAATGTTGAGTGTGGAGAAACTTTATTTGTATAGCTCTTTTCTTAGCAAAGTTACAAAGTGATTTCCAAGGAAAAGAAAGCTGGAGACACGAGAGAGACTTGACTGAGGCTCTAATGGTTTAAGGACCACAGTTCGATTCCAAATGTTCAGAGGGAAAGTTTTGATTAGAAATTCATAAAATTGTTGAACGTGACGTCTCACCAGCCCTGTTATCTCCTTACTATTCATCTAACCGTTTAAAAAAGTGTGAATTAACAGAAGCAAATCAAAACAAAGGGTTCAACATGGGATCAAAGAGGCCCTTATTAGAAGAACAAATAATCAGTAAAAAAAAATGGTTTTCCAACAAAGACAAACGACATTTTAGGAAGCATGTACACCTCATTGGCCTCCATCAACTCCACTTCGCTTCAGTCCCAGAGGCCTCTAGACCGATAGACAACATTTTCTGATATCTAAAGCCGTGGGTTGTCCTGCTTATTTGCTCCCTTTTCTCATCTGCCACAGTTATTAAATGCTGCGTATCATGTGGAGGTCACCTTTCATTCAGGATCCTCTGTCACAAGACTCTTCTGGGAGCAAATCAAACAGGTCAGAGTCCAATAAATTCAGCCATATGAGCTTCAAACCGCATGGTGACTTCTGAAGAAGTGTTCTTACTCTGTGTGTTGCCCCTAGATAATCCACAGGATAACGTTTGTGAACCCTCCTGCCATCACTCCAGAGTGGAAGCGGAAAGTGGCCCAGGACGCCATAGAAAGTCTCAGTGCTGCCAAACTGGCCAGGAGCATCTGCTCCCAGTTCAGAACCCGCCTCAACAGTTCCCACGAGGCCTTCGCAGCATCCCTGCGCCAGGTGAACTTCCTGTCTTCTTTGCTACTTTTGTTTCTTTCGTTCCTCACCTCTCTCTCAGTGCCCTGCCTGTAGCACTGTGCCCTGTTGAATTCCTACCTTCGTCTTGAATATATAAATGAAAACAGACAGTAACTTTTCACTTTTCTACTTAAATGATTTTTCACTACCATCAAATCACTAATGGGTTTAAGGTCAGGCTCAGATTGCAGAAGGTTTGGTGAGGATTACCCTGCTGTGGCCCCTCCTACAATCGGAAAAATCTGGTTCAACACAGAGGGACAGAACTATCCATGCTGATGATTTTGAAAAATATTTAACTTTCAGAGTTGAAATCTGAAATCTCACTGCCGTGAGTGGACATACTGTAGGCCTGAAGGATGGAGGAAAAAACAGGGTTTTTAAAATGGTGACAGCGAAGTAGTATATGGGTTCATTGGGCAGCTGAGATGGTGGACAGGCGGGCTGAAATGTGGCAGGAACCTGTGCCTGACAGAACATGACCTTTAGTGAAAGACGGGGAGAATTCACACCAGGTAACAGAGCATGCGGTGGCTAATTTGCATAAAGCATTGGCTGATTCGCATTAGCTTAGCCGTTTTCTCATACACATTTCTCAGCCAAAGAGTGTGTAAGAGCTGTAAAGAACGTCCTCAGGGAATTTACCTCACTGCTTTGTAACTTTGAATGAGTTTGACATTAATTACCTGAGCAGAATAAAAGGTTTGTGTGAATTCCCTGCTGATTCACCTGAAAGCCTTTGTACCTACTGTATCTGTAGCTGGTGGGAACACTGAGTGCTGGTAACTGACCAGTAAGAACACTGGTATGATTTTTTTTCTTATATTTTTCTGAAGGCACTTCCAAATGACTTTAATTAACACATAAATGTGCTCCATATTATCTTCAACGACACCTCTATAGACAGCTTTTATTGGCTCTCAGGTCCTGCACAGCTCATGCTTCAGCACTTTATTCCTCTTCACTAGAATTGTTATATGCAAATAGCTGCGAGTTCCTCCATGAAGTCCCTGACGAATCTGCGTCAGTGAAATTACTCTGATGATAATCATCACATGACAGACAGTGTGGGTCACATCACTGACTGCATTTCCATGCTCACTAGTGCTTCACTCCTAATGCAGTTACACAAATACACCAATTAATTGTGGCAGTCATATGGAGGAGGTGATGTTGGGTGACGCTTTGTATGTTTGGGGCTTTTGATGGACAGAAATATCCTACTTTCGTTTAGTTATTTATCTGACTGAGCCATTGAGTGAAGTGCAAACAAGTCAGCCTAATAAAATAACACTACATGTCTGTCACATTTCTGTCCATGATTAATGTGAGATAGAAACTCCTACATATATATATATATATATATGTGTGTGTATATATATGTGTATATATATATATATATATATATATATATATATATATATATATATATATATATATATATCTATATATCTATATCTATATGTATGTCTATATGTATATATATGTATATCTATATGTATATGTATGTATATATGTATATGTATGTATATGTATGTATATGTATATATATATATATATGGGTCAGATTTCTTTCTTTGGCTCAGTCTGCTGCTACTTGCTGCATGCAAACACAGCATCAGATCCAAACACTTGTTTTGGACATGTGAGAGCAGACTTGTGGCAATTCAATTCATGACAGAGAAAAGATGAGTAAGTAAGAGCAGAATGAAGATTAGTTCTTCAGACTAATACTTTCATAAATCAGGAATCCTTTTTGGCATGTTAAAAGCTTTTCTAATTTTTTTTTGACAACCATAGGTCTCTTGCAAATGGCAGATCACGTAGAGTGAAAGGTGCATAAATTCCATCCACTACTCTAATAATAATGATAACAATAATAATAATAATAATAATAATAACATGCGTTATAAATGTGGACAAACTCAGCATACTTTACCAAGCAATTAGAATAACAAGAAGTAATATACATGATGATAATACTAATGATGGCTACTAAATTACAATTTTCAGGCCATCAGTGTTTTACTAATCTGGTTGTGATGGAGGAATTAACTCCATCATTAGACAACAGACAACAGAACACAATGTTTACGTGTTGATTATAAAAAAAGTACATTCAAAACAGTGTAAAAGTCACCGACTGCAGACTCATGGTGACTCAACCTAAAGGACGCAGTTGCAAACCAACGAGCAGCTTTACAGTTTGTCCGTTTTCATGTTGACTTTAAAATTCCAGCGGAGCACAAAGCAAACAGCAATGATGAGAACTCAACCCTGTGGAGGGAGTGTATGGAAACAGCTGCACAGACAGACAGACAGACAGACAGACAGACATTTACTGTCATCCTCTGGTTAAAAAACAGAGAAAGAAAAACATCAAGGAGTAACTCTGTGTGGGTCGGGATCTCTGCATTAACGAGTCTGACAAATGACAACATCGCGACAGAGGTCAAGGCAGTGGCCTGTAGTCACTGAGAACATGAGGGCGGTCGTCCTCGGCAACAGTTTGATGGCACCTCCTGAGGTCCCAATGATGTAATTTAAGAAAAGAGGACAAAATTAGATGCAACAGGATGGACCAAAAATTCAAACACATAATCTCAACCTTTAAAAAAGTTCCCATTGACATAAAAGTGAGGCACATTAGAGGCTGCTTCAACAGTTATGAGTCATTTTACAAACATGAAATAACTGTTAACAAACAAAACCAGTCATTTAGCAGCTGTTCTTAATGCTAACCATGAGATGTTATGTCATGTGTCGGTGTTTGTAGCTGGAGGAAGGGCACACTGGGCGTCTGGAGCGCACTGAGGACCTGTGGCTCCGGGTGAGGAAGGACCATGCCCCTCGGCTGGCCCGCCTGTCTCTGGAGAGCCGCTCCCTCAGGGATGTACTGCTGCATGGTGAGTCATCACCAAATCCTCCCACTGTTCACACACAGAAAGTGAAACTTGCAGTCTGCTCACACATTTCTGCTAAAACGTACCCTTTTTAAATTCTGTAAATTGTATCTTTTGCATGTGACCGTTTGTGACATTAAATATCTTCACCAGACATGTTTTAAGATGTAAAAATATTCTGCTTTTTTTCACAAAAAAGTTCAGTTACCAAGTAAAAAAATCTTAAATTGACATCTAATCCTCTCCTCTCATTGAAAAATCCAGGATCTATGAATATGCAATTATTGTTAATTTCAAAAGATAGATAGATAGATGGATGGATAGATAGATAGATAGATAGATAGATAGATAGA
>NTHP01000114.1:1257997-1288018 GCA_003416845.1 Oplegnathus fasciatus | reverse complement strand
ACAGCAGTGCATCATGGTCTATAAGATCATTTTCTCAACACGTAAAAGAAACAATTAATCCTTCAGTTTATCAGAAAAAATCAAAATCATCACATTTGGAGATGCATGTTTTTTTTACTGGACAGGAAGGGTATGAAAAATTGTAATCTGAACAGTAACTAAAGCTGTCAGACAAATGTAATGGAGCAGAAGTATAATGTTGAATAAACTGGAAATACTCAAGTACAAATTTGAGGTACTTGTACTTCGCTAAAGTAAAAGTATATTCCACCACTGCTTCAAACCCGTTCAACCACGGTGTGTATTCTTTTCATTAATGGTACTTTTTTTAAAAAGTGTGTAAAAATATATTTTATCCGATGAAAAGGTCAATGAAATCACATATGTTGTGTAGTAAGATCATAACTGTTAGTAATGAAAATAACAATGTCTTTTAGATTTCTGAACATAAACAAGCTATAATAATTAAACTTTGTAACCTGGTCCCTTTAATAGCAAATATCTGATTGTTCCACTTGTACAGTAGCAGGATGAACCTTGATATCAGCAAACAGCTGTAAAGCAAAATACATCGTACAGGGAAAAAACAACAACATCATTTTAAAAAAAGTTATTTGACTTGGCACTGATAAAAATGTGAGGTAAGATGGAAATGGTAGAAAACAGTTTAATCAGTAAAAACAGGAGTAGCAGAGTAAAAGAGACAATCCTCTGTTGGGACACCAGAGTTGATATGATTGACCTGGTAGTGTTGATTCTTATGGCATGAAATTTATACATTAAATTCATACGGTTGGTAAAATGGCATCCACAAAATATCACATCAATTTGACTGACAGTAGTAACTAAAGATAAGATATTTCCTCCCGAGTATCAAGAGCGATTTCTAAGAAACTGTGTGAAGGGAGTTTACATATTTACTTACATTTAAAGATATGTCCTTGATTCATTTACAGGCCACTCTGTACAGTAAAAATGGATTACAGCTCAAATAGTATTACAGCACAATTTCGCATGTATTTCATTATTTTACAACAAAAGCTCCGTAGCTAATCTATAAAATACAGCTGTTTAGTCACTGAACGTGGTCATCCCTCAGATAAAACGATGAAAAACGAGAGCATAAAAAATCTGCTCTCAGTGATTTACAAAAACAAAAAAGATGTATCAAAAGTCCTTTGAGTCCTTTTTAGGTCTGCACATGCAGGTTTGCTCCCTCCAAGGTGGAGCGGCGCCGAAGTCCGTGAGTCTGTGCTGCTGTGAACAGCTGTTGCCTCTGGAAACATCCTTCATTAATGAGAAATAGCTTATACGGAGCATCCAGTGACAGGCCGGCTCTTTCTTCCTTGTTCTCAAGTTCAGAAATCCACAGAGAGCCTCTGCGCCTGCGAACGACCCGCACTCGACCATTTTGTGCCTCTTGGACGTTTCAGGCATGTAAAGTAACTCGATAACCTGAGTCTGAACTCCTCCAACCTCAGACTGGCACAAACACCAACAGCTCCAACAGAAGCAGGAAAAACCAGGAAGACGTCACAAAGTAGTTATGCATGAAAAAGGAAATTTCCCTGAATGTTTGCAAGTCTACAACTAAATGACCCACCCAAAAAAAATAAAAAATGACCTCTTTATTGTTCCACAGTTTTCAAAACAAAATATATATCCTGGAACAACAAAAAAACACTACAAAACAATAAAAAAAAATCAAATAAAAGAATCGACTGCCAACAAATCTGGGCAGTAAATTTAAAAAAAAAAAGTGCATTGCTTCAAGTATGTAAACAAAATGATTTCTTTAAAGGGAGAGTGAGACTCGTTCTGTCAGTGTGCGTGAGCCCGGGCCAGTGCAGTGACTCCTGAGGTTTTGACACACACACACACACACACACACACACACACGTCTTCAGAGGATCAAGATGACGAGGGGGAAATCCTTCTTTTTCCACTTTTCATGTTTGTTTGTTTTTAAGGGGTAGTCCGGTGTTCCCTGTTTGCAGTCAGTGTTGAGGAAGGAGGCTCTATGACCTGCAAAGACACACCCCTCCGTCAGCGCGGTCACATGGAGGTGTTGCAGTGGCTGCTGGGAAAACAGGGTGGTGCATGGAGGAGGAGGAGGACGACGACATGGAGGAGGTGGGAGCAGATTCAGGATGGATGGAGATGAATGTGTTGGAGACGAATGCAGCGCAACACAAGAAAGAAAAACACAAAAAGAAAAAAAATAAACACGTGAGGTGATGAAACACTTCCACACACACACACACACAAACACACACACTGGCTGTGAGGGGTGACGGATGCTAAAATGATGCACCAATCTGAAGACAGTGATCCTGATTGTTTTGAATGAGGATCAGAGCTTCATGGGATAAAATTAAAGAATAAAAATCTATGATTTTTGGAAAGAGAGAAGGGGCAAAGAAGGTTGATTAGTAAACTACAAAGACCTGCTGTATTTCAAGAACTGAGCGTTTAAAAGTGCCTTTGATGCCTTTGAGACACATATATAAACATGTTCGTGTCTTAACCAGACGTGAGCCATTTCGAGGCGATCTGTCCCTACTTTACACTCACCACTCATCTGCAGTAGTACACACAGAAGCCTTCATTTCATAAAGTGAGCCATCGTTTTCTTCATATTGGACATCTGCAGCTTTTCATACACAGATTAGTGCAGTTAAAGTTCAGTTTTAAATAGTTCTTCATGGTCACAGAGAATTCTGGTGGATATTTAAAATAGTTTGTGTTTATTTATTTTTTTGTTCTCTCTCCCGACTCGTCTTGGCATCCATCTGTTAAAATGGCCGAGTATTGAGTCTAAACACTTTTACGGAGAATCGAAAGTCGGCTTCAAACGTCAGATCAGTAAACTTTTTAACGTATTCTTTAATCAGACCGTTTTTGATTGAAATAAAAATGTTTTAGGCTTTTCTGTAGGCAAACGGCTGCTTGTTTTCAGACAACATTAACGTTTGAGAACTATTTTGTCACATGATATAAATATAATAAAAAAAACATTTCTCAAAGTAGTTTAGCAATAAAGTGTTGTTTGGGTATCGATACTGAAACTTGGGCATCATATTTGCACTAATGTCCAAAAATATCAAACAGTGCCGAGCCCTACACACTGAAATAGTTCACAGAAGCAATAAATCAACAATACTTTTGTATAACAACAACAGCAACAAAAACACATATTTAATAATTGGTGTTGGTGCTTTGGCTGCTTTATTTTACACTGAACATTAGATTTGAATCAAGCATTCAACAGCTTGAAGTGATGATAAAAAGCTGGAGCTGCGTGTCCACGACGGAGCAAAGGATGGATGACGTCTATGTGCTACATGAGCAGTGAGTACAAAACAGAAACAAGCTGTTCACTTTGTTCTTAAAACAACCGTTCATGTTGCTTTATCACTCAGATCTACATTTAGTTTCACTGTTTTGGTCCCAATTAAATCATATTGTTATTAAAACGGTTTCGAGTTTCACTCTGTGGGTGATAGCAGGATGGGTGCTGTCTTCATTTGGTTTAACTTTAACATTTAAGATAATTAGGTGGAAAATGAGACAGACTACAAGCAATGAAAACAACAATCACTGAGGACAGCAGCACAAGTCGTAGTTTGACGCAGACATTTGAAGGAAACACTGAAGTGATGCAACACTGGACACGCTTACAGGTAGAAAACAACACGTTTCATGCCGGTATCTGATGTAGTTGTTTATCTTTCTTTGGCTATGTGGCTCTTAGCTTGTGTTAACACTCACTCTGATCCTGATGAGTCACCGTCCACCGTCCCTGCCTTGATGCTCATGGCGACACCGTTCAGCTGATCTGGCAGGCTGGGTTTGGCCGGACCGGCTCGACCGTCACTAGAGGAGGATCCCCGCGGAGACGCCGTGCCGGGGGCGCTTTCACAAAGTTCATTGTGGATGCGGTTGAGACCATTCCTCTCTACGATGGGAGAGAGCTGCTTCTTCTTTAGGATCCCTGCACAGGAGAGAAACAGTTTTAAAATCAAATCATATAAGTGTCGTTATCTTGAAAAAATACAAAAAGACTTCATTTATGTACACTTTTTTAAGCTGAATTACACTCAGACCACATGGTAAACCACATGGTAAATGGCATTCTTTATTTATCTATTGACAATATGTTCAAAAACACATTAAGGAGTATGTGAAGTCCAAACTCCTGCAGGTGTTTACACTGGGCTAAACTTTACCTTTGTGGGGGTGGGCGTTGAGGTTTGGCAGACTGGGCAGCAGCACCGTCATGGCGTCCTGCGTCCAGCCGTCTGATAACATCCGGGTGTCGCGACTGAGGCTCGGCTCCTGATTGGCCGGAGCGTCCGGCTTCAGTCTGTCTGTACCTGCGAGCTCGCTGTCGCCCGCTGCTGCCGCATAATCTCCGGGCCAGTACATCTTACTCAAGCAGTTGTCTGGACATCAGAAACAAAGAGTGAACGAAATGGAGGAAAAAACATGTCAGTTAAATGCAACTTTACTTACTATGATGCACTAAATACTAACAGTTTTATATGGGATTGACCTAAAGAGATGGTGGTCCTCACAGATCAAATGATATTGGTTTAAATTAGCCCCAGTTTGTGCCTCTCATTTCAGTTTCATTTCAGTCACAGCAGTAAGCCTCCAATTTTCCAAAAAATAAACCCAGAAGGTGGTTCAGCAACACTTAGCGCTGTTCTGAAGGTATTCACAGAATCCTTAAAGACTCTTTTAACCATCTGGATGAAAAATATTCCACCTGTTTCATGATGAACAAGGTTTTTAACCCGTTTCTCAAGTTGCTACAGCATTTGCTGTCCAGGTAGCAGGAAATGACATGCCCGTTTTGTGAAACGAGCAAAATTATACACATGATTTTGTGTGAAAATATAAAATATATATATATAAAATATCAATATATACCAATATAACTAATAATAGATTTTAAAATTTTGGTTTATGTTGTACAATTTGAGCATCCAGAAGGTTATAAGAGTCTTTGAGGACTTAAGAAATACCTTGAGACCAGCACAAAGTGTTTTCTGGATAAAGTCAGATGCTAAGCACTGTGTGTAATGATAATAATACACGAGAACTATATTCAGATGAGCTTCTGTACCGTGCGGTTGTGGCCTCTTGCCCACATTAGACGCCAGGTTTTCCCAGCATTCCTCTGGGGGGAGTGGGCCCTCCTCGTCCTCACTGTCGGAGGAGTGCGTGGAGGCGTAGGAACCGCTCTGGTCGTCCTCTAGAGACAGGTCGCTGTCCGAGTCGCTGTCCCGATCTACACACAGACGGAGAGGAGAGATTGACATCGTCGCACCAATCATTACGGTTAAACTACATCAGAGATACTGAGTGAGGAAAATACCGTCCAAGTGCTCTTTAGTTTCATGGAAGAGTGACACGTGGTCGTTCAGAGCGATGTGCGCCTGGCTGTTACTTAACCCATCGTCCCTGAAAAGACACGAAAAATCAGTTTACAGCTGCTCCTGCCCCTCTGTCAGGTAATGCTGCATATTAACCTTTAATTTTTAATATTATTTCCTTACCTGAGGACAAATGGCACGTAGCTCTGCTGGCTTTTGCCGCTCTGCATGGTGCCGTTCAGAGACACACTGGAGTCTCCAAAGGGAAGGTGGTACAACCGGCCATCCATGTAGTTTGTGTTGCATTTGTAGCCCTGGAAATACAGAGATGAGGAGAGGAAAGATTAGAATTAACAGTTTGACCTGCTGATGAAAAACATTCACTTTGAGAACAAAGCTTTGAGGATTGGTGTTATTCTATATTTTTCTTATTGACAACAAATCCCATGAAAACACCAAAACCAACGATGTGTTATCTTGTCTGTGGCAAAGAAAGGCCATAATAATTTGAATTATTTTAAGTAAATGATTGTGAAATTTAATCATTAATTGATACTTAATATTGAATATTTTACTTTGAAAACCATCTACCTGAATTCATGTGGTTTAAATACCCCTCCTGGAAAAATTAAAGTGTGCAGGGTTTCCAGTCTTTTCCTTCTTGGATCATGTGACTGACAGATGGGACAGAGGTCTGATCGGTTCCTTTAGGGTCAATTGCTTATCCTTCGTCGCCCGGATGTTCAAGTTTGAATTTTTAGATCTAAAATGACCAACTGTGTCTGAGCAACTTCAATAAAGTTTTTCAACACTTAAAGTTAGAGGAACTCACAGAGGCCTTGGATTTGATCATATGATCTGGGCGCTTGCGGCTGCAGCAGTATTTCATGGCGTTCCTCGCTTCCTTATTGAAGACGATGCGGAAGAAGAAAACAAAGGGACCCTGGGGTTGGACGACAGAAGAGGGTGAGAAAAAAGACAGAAATCAACCTTTTCAAACTGATTTCAGAGGGAACTGGAGGGCTCACCTGCACACAGTTGAACCCAGCGAACAGGTAGTGGAAGATGATCATGTCGCTGTTGACGGAGAGGAGCGCCAGAAAACACGTGACCGAGACCAAAAAGAGAACGCCACCCGCGGTCTTCAGGCCCGAGCTGCAGAATACGAATCACATGAGCGAGAAAACAGAGAGAAGTTGGTGAGTAGCTGTCAGGATGATTTCTGTGCGCTCGCCGATCTGAAGATGGAGTTTGATGATAAGCGGAAACCAGAATGCAGCAAAGCCAAACCAGCAAACATCAGGAGTGCAGTAAGGTCAGACCGAGAGACAGAGCAGCACATTGTCTCATGAAGAGCTGTGATCACAAACCTTTTGCTTAAATTTGCCCTTTAAAATGTTCTTTTTTTTTATGTCTGCATGTTTTCTCCATTTTATTACAACTTGCACCATACACAGTCTATGGAGATGGTAGCTAAGCATTTTACTGTTTCACTGCACACTGTATATGACCAGTAAATCTTTGACTCTGGTGTAGCCAATAAGAGGACATTTTTTATGTCAAGTTATTTACAGAATCCCAGTCATTTTCCAATCATTTTAAATGCCACTATACAAAATGCAACTATCGATTAATCATTGGGTCTGTGAAACGTCAGAAAATGGTGAAAAAATGCCATTCACAACTTTGCATAGCCCATACTATAAGTCAAAAACTCAGACTTATTCAGTTTACTTTTACATACGACAAAGAGAAGCAGCAAATCCACCACTTGAACCTGAGAACATGTTTTCACTATTTTTGCTTGAAAAATGAAAACGATTGTTCGATTATCAAAATAGTTGCTGATTATTTTTCATTCGACTGACTAATCGGTGAATCAACTAATCATTTCAGCTCTGATGTTTCATAAAAATCACACGGCTGAGGTATACAGTACAAGTTTAGAACAAAACTACTGAGAGAGAAACTCACACTATAAATCAACCTGCAGGTCAACAGTTCAGATTGTGCAGCTGTTCAGGCTGACTTTGTGCATTTTAGAGCATCAAGAAGGAACTTGCTAACAGGTTTTGAACAACATTATTCAGTTGGACTGTGTCATGTGTTTTTCATAGTTAAAAATGTTTTTAACAAAAAAGATAAGATATGAACAACGCTGAAGTCACTTTGTAACAGGAAGAAGCCGTACTTCAAATTGTTCACAAAAATCTATTTGCACAAAATCTCTGACAGACTTGTGGCTGAAAAATATGTTTTGAGTCTGTCTTTGCTTTTTCTGGTCTTAAATCCTGACCGAATTATGAGACAGATTTCTTTTGTGCTTGCTCTGTGGTTTTGTTGTTAATAAACTTGTCACATTAATGCAGCTGCTGCGGCTTCTCAAAGTTTAACATCCCCGAGCGTTTATTAATGTTAGTGATGTCACCCAGTCAGTCCAACAGGGACAGATTATCGAGCTATTTTTAGAGCGAATCAAAGGAAAGGTTTGATCTGATGTCATTGTTATTAAATGCTGACGGGAAATCCCTTATTGACTTAAACTGGTTGTTTTACTGGTTTGATTAGACAGTTGGCAATTTCAGGCAGTAAATTTCCTACCGCTGAATAAAGGCCTGAATAAAAGTACTTGGGCAAAATGTCTCTGTAAAGCAGGCAGCATGTAAACAGTGTTGAAAACGTTGGGACACTCACACACGAGGCTCTTTCTTCTCGATGCTGTGGTGTCTCAGTGAGCAGGAGGCTCTGGACGACAGGATGTACAGGAAGATGTTCATCTGTGGACACAACATCAAACTGAGTTTGTGAAAGCAAACTTCACATGAATCTCTCTGTCAGAATATTTTCTTTAAACACTCGCTGACAGTAGTTCAGCTGAACAGTGACGGGCGTGTTCGCTGTGACAACATCTCCAGTGCCGCTCTGATGAGATCACCGTGACTCAGCATGCTGGACTGTGATGTGGGCCGCTGAACTGCTGAAGACTAGATACCACATCAATAGAGTGTAAAACAAACAGCTTTATACAGCTTTGTTGCATGTTTTTTTTGTATCAGTCCCTGTGAGCCTTTAGAAACTTTAGTGTGTAAATACAGTAAAAACAGTCTCCACGAGTGGATCGCAGGGATCTGCCGGGACTCACCGACGCCACCATGGCGATGGGACCAGCAAAGCTCCAGATGAGAGTGTCGTACATAGACAGCCAACAGAAGTCTGGGTTCCCATAGCCTTCGGGGTCCAGTCCCACTGCCAAACCTGGACACAGACAGACAGACAAACAGTAGCATCAGACAACCCATCCATAATCCATAACAGATTGTTTGTGAGCGTGTAAATGGAAAGTTTGTTTTCATCTTGATTCATTTTTAACTTCTACAGAAACCTTTTTCTATCCTGAGGAGGTTTTTCATCTGAAGCTGACGTAAAACAGCATCATTTTCAAAATAAAATAACATTAATCCCAGATTTTGACTTTTTACTACAGTTAGGTAAAAGCTGACTAGATAACAACGTCTCACATTTTCATCTTGACATCAGAACAGTGGGCACGCTTGTTATATCACAGATATCACACCAGAAGACTTTGAGCATGTTTGATAACGATCGATTGGTACGTCTAAAATGCAGCCAGGTGAGATCAACTCAGCATTAACAAGCTATGTTGTCAGAAAACAAGACAAACTGTACGCGAACACAGACGTCATAAAAAAGATGAATTTGGTTATGACTTAAATAAAACTTGTTGCTGTTTGGTAGATCTGGGATGAAACAATGAAGAAGCTCACAACTGCATTACCAGACAACCATAATATAACTGATTAAATGATAAATAAAAACAAAAAGGTGACATAAAAAAAATGGCACCCACTCATTAGAAATAATGTCTTGAGCCCATGAAAGAAATAAAATGAAACATAGAAGTGTTTGCTATTATCATGACTCCATCTATTCTTATTATGTTCTTACTTACCACCTTTTGTTTCTTTTTGCATTTTTTCTTCTTATGCCTGTTTTTGTTTGTTTTTTGTCTAATTTCTGCAGCTGCATTTGTAAGATACATTTTGTAAACAGCTATGAGTAAATAAAAATAAATAAATAATACACTGAGAAAAAAAAGGTGACTTAATTTTCTCTACATTTTACGTCTCCACCAGCTGATTTTTATAACTGACAGTGTTGAATCAAGTTGTAGCCTGCTGCTTTTAGAGATTTAAGGGGGACTTTTCCAGGCATTTCTGTGCTGTTAAGTGACATCATGAGGGGTCAGACCTGTGATGAAGGCGGGCACTCCCCAGCCAATCAGGTAGTAGAACCTCATGGGTCCATAGTTGATGTCTCGCACTTCGCTGATCATGCGGTAGACGTGCAGCCCCTCCAGGAAGAGCCAGGAGAAAGTGCAGAGGTAGAAGAAGTGCAGCAGGATGGCGATGACTGTGCACACAAACTGCAAAGAGTGAAACAGATTCAAACATTAGGAGATGAAAGGAAACATTATAGATGAAGTAAAACAGACGAAGAACAAACAAATTGATTACCGGGTTGTCTGCCTGGTTGATGCCCAGGATGAAAATGAGTTCGGAGAGGAAGAGCGCGGTGGCTCCGTTGTTGATTATACTCGTCTTGTTGCACTGCATGGCTCTCAGACAGAGGAGGAAGATCGCGGTGAGAAGGAGGAAGCTCAGCGTCACTCCCACTGTGCTCCACGTCAGGACTTTGATCGGCAGGATCTCTCCGTTCTGATACAAGCGTCACGATTAGGACAGAAAAGTTCGAGTTAGAGAACAGAGCGACGATATCTGTGGTTTTGAAGTTAAAACGTTTTGGCGTCACTCACTTCTCTCCTGGAGACGTCCATGAGCACGGCGAAGCTGGTCATGTGATAACACTGACAGCTGATGTGGGTGCTGTTTCTGAAAACCACCTCGCAGCCCTTCGCCGACCAGCCGCCGTTCCCGGCGCTGACATGAAACACAAAGACAATGTGAGAATGACACAACTTCATCCAGTTTCCAGTTTCCTCATCAGCGCAATGTTTGTGTGTGTGTGTGTGTGCTCACAGTATTGAGTGGTTCCAGAAGACACAGATGGGTTTGGAGCGCTCCTCAGTGGTGACCAGGCGGAACTGCACAGTGATGGGTTTGTCCAGCGTGTGCTGTAGCAGTTCTTCGTTGTCGTGGACTGTGATACTGACCACCGGTGTGTTGATGACCGGACGCTTTGGCACCCTGATGAACATGAAAAAAAAGGCATATATTCAGTTTTAATTCTGTAACTCTAGAAACAGTGAAAATTAATTATATCATGGACATCATGTGCCCTTTTTTAAAATTAAAAGTAACTAAAAACTAATATAAAATCACAAATTGAGATCAGCTATGCAACGTCTGACATACTGCAACTTTCAGCGTACAATTAGGAAAATTTATTTTGGATAAAAGTTTTCTGATGAATCAAAGATGTTCATTAAAAACTCAGCTCTACCAGACAAACTAGATGGGTCAAGAAAATCTGGATTTAATGTGATCAAAGTGAATATTCACTGATTTTTTAGACAATAAATAAAAGTCTCTACATTTTTGGACCTTGCAGGGGATTGTCAAGGAAATCCTGTGCATCAAATTAAAACACTTGAGATGTCCTGGTAGCCGAGTGGTTAAAATGCAAACCATTTAATCACAATGTCACTTGTACGATTTCAGCTGACCTTTGTTGCATGACAACGCAAAAACGTCATGCAACAGCTGCTTCATGCTACAGCTTTACTCATCGTTCTTACCGCAGACTTCTCTTGTCGGGATCATAGCTCTCTGGTAGCAGCGAGGCCAGGCTGTGGAAGATGATCACACTGGCGATGGCGTCCTGCTGGCTGTCGTCAGGGTGGCGTCTCTTCCTGTTGGCTGAGCGGTTCCTCAGCGAGGACTCTGGGAAGACATCCAGGTGTCTGTGGCCCTTGGTGTCCACGGGTGGCTGGAAGACTGAGTCGGGCAGCGTGACAGCCGTCTCCAGGTCCGCAGGACGAGGGCCCCTCAGGGACTGGTACCGGGGGAGTTTGGCTCCAGCAAAATTCATCTTCTTCAGACGATCCACGGAGATGACTGTGGAGAGAAACACACACAGGCAGGGTCAGAGAGCTCTGCTGGGACCCTCCTTGAACCAGAGCATTAGAGCCGATGTGATGGCAACCACCTGCCCTGCTAAACCAACCATCAACATTTAACTTCTCATGAAACTGTTGAATTACACAGTATTTTCTGTAAATCTCTCTCCAGTGGTCTTAATGCTGTTTCAAACCCTTCTCCACACTGGAATGAATTTATCTCTGGTGGAAAATACAAAATTCTTTTATTTTATTTAAATTAGATTTTATTTATTTCTCTTTTTTATTTAAACATATAGAGTTAAAAAAATATCAAATTCACCCAAAAAAAATTACCATTACCATTATTTATTACTGTGCTGATAGGAGGGACTCTCTTACTTTTATCTTGATTGATGTTGCAACATTTTATGTTTTTGCAGCACTATTAGAGCTCAAACAATTAGTCGATTGTAGAAAGATTATCGGCAACTCTTCTAATAATAATAATAATAAGTAATTTTTTAAGTAAAATTGCCAATGTTCCCTGGTTCTGGCTTCTCAGTTGTATGGATTTCCTGTTTGTCTTTGTTTTCTGTGATAATAAATTGAATATTTTTGGGTTTTGGACTGTTACAACAAGATATTTGAAGATGTCACCTTGGGCTTTGAGAAATCATCACAAGCATTTTACACAATTTTCTGACATTAGTCAGATTAGTCAAGAAAAATAATCGTTAGTTGCAGCCCTCAACATTAGGCTCTGGAGAGCAGTATAAATATCTGTGCTTTAAGGATTGTTCCCCGCTGTCAAGCAAAGCCTGATTCTGCTGAATGGTTAAAATCAATGAGGCACATTTCCTCGTTTGAATCTCTGTTTGCATGGACGAGTAATTATCAAGGAATTTCTATGTAGTTTAGTCTAATTCCTTAATTTATATAAAGAAGGAAATGTAATAGGAAGTAAATATTGCTAATATTTTAGCTGCGAAAATGTGCTGCCCCATTTTTGTTGTATTTATATTATATTTTATTTGTACTTTTGTTGTTTGTCTTATTTTATTTGCATGAGCTACTTTTATGTGCGCACATTTGTTCTGTTATCTGTAAGATGTTGTTCTTGTGCTGCATTATGGTCTTTATATGTTGGAAAAGTATAATAATTACAAAACAGCACCAAACAGCAATAACCCAACTCTGATTAGTAAACATATCGATCCAAAATAAAGAAGCTCTGTAGCCTGTAACGGCTGTCAGCATGTCACGTCTTGTTCTCCAGGTAAAACGCTCACCTATGTGTGGTGTGACAATGGTGAAGGGGCTGAGGTAGGTCTTCCTCATGTTCTGTGCCAGTGTGTTTGCGTAGTCCTCATAGTGGCGCAGCAGCGCTGCCGTGCCGCCCTCCGAGTGCTGGATCAGCTCCCAGTGTGGCCGTGTGTCTGGAGACAGGATGGCGCTGCCCACACGGACCAGATTCTGTGAGGAAACAGCGAGAGTTCAGTGTGACAGGATGCCACAGCGGAGAGTGAAATGAAGTGTGATGTATTCCCTGCAGATACAGCACGAAAGGCTGTGAAGTCCCACCAGGCAGGACTGGTTTCCTGTTTATAAACCAATTTTGTTTACTGCAAGACCTGCAACAATCTATTGTTTCTGTTTCATGCTGTGTTGTGAAGTTTGTAGAGGTATACGGTGCGTGATTGTTCACCTCAGTGAAGTGGACGTCCTGTGTGGCTGTGAGGTTGAAGCCCTGCTGGTTGCTCTCGTGCTGCAGCAGACTCTGCGTGAGCTGATATGCAACTTTCACATCGCTGCCGAAGTACTTGTCTGTGTGCAAGGTGGCGTTGGCCAACATGGCTGCTGTCTGCTGAACGTGTCCAGAGTCCAGGAGCGACACGTTACGGGAAAACTTTTCAGACTGGAGGAAGGAAAAGAAAACACAACCATTTCGTAACGTCTAGACGCTTCACTGGTGAAACATATTTTTAGCCATGCTGGCGTCGTGGCTCTAGAGATGGCACTGTCTGTTGGTCAGTCCAGACTGAATATCTCAACAAGTATTGGATGGATTGCTGTTAAATTCTGCACAGACATTAATGATCCCCAGAGGATGAATCCTAATGACTTTGGTGATCCTCTGGCTTTTCCTGTAGCTCCACCCATAAGGCTGACATTTTGGGATTTTAGTGAAATGTTTTGACAACTTTTGGATGGATTGCCATGAAATTTGGTACATCCACGGTGCACAGAAGATAAATACTAATGACTTTGGTGATCCCCTGACCTTTCATGTAGCGCCACCAGCAGGTCAAACTTTTCACTTGTCCGTAAATATCTCAAAAAGTGTTGGATGGATTGCTGTGAAATTGTGTACAGACATTCATGATCCCCAGAGGATGAATCCTACTGACTTCCACGATACCCTGATTGTTCCTCAGGTGCTGCCATGAGGTTTTGTGTGAAACGTCTATTGGATGGATTGCCATGAAATGTGGTTTAGACATTCATGTTCCCCTCAGGATGAATTCTAATAACTTTGGATCAAATTTTCAGTTTGTCCAACACTTTGTTTTATGACTAAACTAATGACATTTCCATCAGCCACAGCTGTGCTTTGTGTTTTGAGCTAATTAGCAAATGTTCGCTTGCTAACATGCTAAACTAAGATGGTGAACATGGTATACATGTTAGCATGCTGACATAAGCATTCAGCTCCACGCACCACCGTGCCGAAGTACAGCCGGTAGCATGGTTGGAGACTCTTAGTCTTGTTTAAATCATTTTCTTCCTTCGCATCCCTCTGACAGAGGATGTTACTGTGGGAATTGCGAGGTTAATTTTAAAACTGACAGAGAGAGAAGCTACACACCAGGGCTTTCAGCTTGCTGAAGGTAACGGAGGTGCAGTTGAAGAGATTGGGAGGCAGCCAGCCCTTGTGCTCATCACAGTGGCGGATCGCTGTGCCTGAGAGGGAGGAGAGAGAGAGAGGGAGAGGTGAGGAATAGACTGCAGCTGAAAGAGGGCTGGAGGCAAGTTTCATATATTGCCATTATTATATGGTAATTTGACGAGCTGCCTGAAAAACCATCATACCGAGCGTTCCCTTGGGACAGGGAACTGCTGCAGGGAGACCAAACTTCGTCCTGGGCCACCAGATCCCAGCCTCGATGGCCTGAGGGCAGCTGTCATAGATTACTGAGAGAGATGGAGCAGGAGGAAGAGGAGGGAGATGATGAGGATAAAAATTGAAAATGATTTCATATATTTGTAGCTATAATGAAACAGGCATTATAAATTAAGCGTTACAGTAACTTGACAGTAATCTGGCGTATTCTGACCTTCACAGCCGTTAGGAGAAACCTCAGCAAACGGGTTGTCGCAGCGGTCACACTGGCGTCCAATGACGCCGGGTTTACACTGACACTGGCCGCTCTCTCTGTCGCACGCTCTGGAGAAAGAGCCGACCGGGTAGCAGTCACACAGCAGGCAGGTGTCGCTGCCTTCAGGGCGGTAGTGGTTGTCCTGGAAATAGGATTGGAGAGAGGAAGTGCTGATTAACAACTTTTTTTTAAAATCAATGTTTCAAATGCAGCCTTCTTCATTGTCATACAGCCACACACATTCCCACCTGAGAGCTGTGACAAGCTGCAGCTGCTTGTTCAAGAACATCTGGCTGCTGAAGGACGAGGCTCTCAATAACATTCCCCACATTCGTTTTCCTAGTGAGACTTCAGCCGTGTCCCAGAGTCATACTACATACAGACTCTGAGCAGGTTTTGAGTTTGCTCACACTGTGACAACATTAAGTTTACTCCAAAAAGTCAGTATGCAGACTAAATGTGTGAGATTTTTGAGTGTGCTGCTGATGTACGCTATTCTCCCACAATACAGTGCACAAAGGAAATGCAGAAAATAAATAAACTGTGGAGCAGAAGGAGGAGAAGGAGGAGGGATAAATACTTAGTTACTGTTGGTGGCTTGTAAGAAATCCCTAACCAGAAAATTGCTGAAGAAGGGAGTTTATCAGATTATACAAAGCCAAGATGTGCAGAAGCGCACGGCCTTTCAAGACATTTTTATAGCCTGCTGTGTAAAAGTACATATAATATAATAATATAATAAAGTCTGTTGTGATACCAAATACACTTACAATACACTTTAAACAAATAAAATTTAAATAAATAAAAAGAAAGCAAAAAACAAAAGAAACGGCTGAAGAAAGAAATACCTGGTGAATCCATTATTTACATTTCAACCTTGAGGCCAGGCTTAAACATGTATCATAGACATACCTTATGTATGTGCTGCATGTTGTTTTAGTTATATATTTATTTACAAACACCCACCCCACCCCGTTTTCCCCCCTCATGTTTAAAATGTCCGTTATTTTCTGTTGTTTTTTTCTGTTATGTTCATGCTCTCTTTAAAAGTCATAGAAAGAAAAAAAGTAGAGAAACTGCAGATGGTGGTGAGGCAGCTCTAGAAGGATCTTGGAAAACGGAAAAATAAAGTATTTCACCAAAAACATTTAAAAACATTTTGTCTTTGTGAGGTTTAATTGGCAGTTTGAATGAAGTCTTTTGGTGCACGTACTGCATCATTTTCTCTTCGTACAAACAGCACTGCACGTTGATTTCTTGTCATCAGTACGTTTGAAATTGAGACTCAGACTTTCATTTTCTCACATTATGCACTCTCACACATGTCTGTATGTTACAGAGCGATGAATCAAAGCTGCACTCACCTTGCACCGACACTCTCCGCTCGTCTTGTTGCAGTCGGAGTCGAAGCCCTTGTCCGTCTGACAGTTACAGGGGCCGCAGGTCTTGTGACCCCACCAGCCTCTGGGACATGGCAGGTCGATCCTGTAGAAATACACATTATTAATTTACCTGCAGAGTAATAAAGCAGGCAACACAAGAGGAACCATGATGAACACACAGTTATTGATAAATGTGGAAATGTACGGTACTTTTTCTCGCAGTAATGGCCGAAGTAGTTGCTGGGACAGTCGCAGGTGTAACCACGGGAGGAGCTCAGCTTCCTGGTGCACGTGGACTCGTGCTCACAGGGGTTTAATGAGCATGCATCAGTGCAGTTGTTGCCGTGGTAGCCTGTAAAAAAAAAAAGGTGAAACAAAGGAAAATAAGTTGCTGTGCTCTACCAGCATTGGTATATCCAGTAAACTGTAGTAAGCAGGAATAAGAAGAAAGGATTATGTAAACTGTAACACTGATCAAGTTTAAAATATTTTGTAACAATTTGCTTTATTATATGTTTAGTGGGATACTAAGCATTTTAATTGAGCAATTATGGACATAAACACCATTTTATATACTGTAGATTGAAATCATATTTACAGGATGATTGAAAGGTCTAGAACATTTTTAAGTGACCTTCCAGCCCTACAAAATGTTACAATCACGGTTTTTGTGTTTCTGAACATGGGAGCAGACTAACCGGCGAGGCAGGTGCAGGAGTGGCTGTCCCAGTCGTCGCTGCAGTAGCTGTTGACAGGACAGGGGCTGGAGCTGCAGGGGTCGGGCACGTTGCAGCCCGGCTCCACGTTCACCTTCCTCGCCTGAGACAGACTCAGAGCGCCGCCCACACGCAGACCCTGCAGGGAAACAGACAAACACAGTTATGCGTTTGCAAACATCCAGATAGAAAACAGGAGCAGTGTCAAGTTTCATAAATGATTGCTGCTCACAAATTTGCAATTTGAACAGGGCTCTCAGGTACGGTGTTTGTTTTGATGTGTGAAATGTTCAGAATAAGTGAGAGGGGAAATTATCTCATGTTTTGCATGTCGCAGATTTGAAACAGGCCCCAGGAATGTGCTGCAAACAAAGAGGTTGCTTTTTTGGATGTGTCTAAAAAACACTTTGAGGTACTCAACTGTGTAAATTTTGTGTGTTATGCAGTGGATGTCTGCCTGCACTCCATCATCAGCTCAAGAAGTTAAAACTTTTTTCAAATACTGCTGAGTGAGCATGATTTTACAGTCAGAAGGCAAGTACTGTAAATTGGTTGAAAAGTTTTTTTATTTCCAGGTTACACATAACCATTGTTTCAGCAGATTTTTAATGACCATATTTCAACATGTAGTTTGCTTTACCATGAGATACAGTCATTGAAATGCTGTTAAAACAACATTTATATGTAATTTTAACAGCTAAAAAATGATTTATTCAATTAAATTTGGCCAAATCTAGATGCCTTTTGATCTGCAAAACACCAAACCAATGCTTTCTAGGTGAGTTGCTCAGTGAAATACTTTGTTTGCTTTTAGACATGATCACAAACGCTGAAATGAACAGAAGCTACAGAAGGGACGGACCTGTATACAGCCACGGAAGCCATGCTGAACTTTCCCATCAGGCCTTGCCAAACCACCAACGCTCACAGTCTTCAGCTTGGAGTCTCGCAGCTTCCCGTCCACCTCCATACTGGCCTGAAAAGGTGCATGACACAGACTTAATGTCTGCAAAACTACAAAGAATTTAATTCATAGTGATTTACAGCCACTAGGGTACAACAACTCACCAGGTAGAGTCCCTGGTCTAAAGACAACACCGCTTTGTGGTGGCTCGCTGCGCCCCCCAAATTGCTAATATCCAGCTGTAAATGATGCCAGTCTCCATCGTTCACCAGCACCTCCTCCACGCGGGAGAGAGTTGAGTCTTCTCCTCTGTGCAGCCCCATCAACACACTCCCCCCGCGCAGCTACAAAGGTGGAGAAAGAGCCGAGGAAAGGGAAGAAACAGCAGGAGGGAGATTGAACCGATGTTCAATAACAGAGGAGAGCAGAGCAGAGGAGATAAAAGACCACCAAGAATCAGCACTGCATCACATGTCGAACAGAGACAGAGAGCTCTGACAGTCTTTTTTTTTTTTTTTTTTGCACACTCAAGTGTCAGAGTTCAAAACTAGAATTGCTGCACATCACAGGTGTGCAGGGCTGGAAATAGATTATCGGACAGTTATGTAACATCAAAGAGGCGTCGGTATAGACGAGCTCAAAAAGTCGCAGAACACAGGGCTGAAAATGCAAACTCCTCACATGTTACAATGAGTGTTTGATCATTCGGGTTTTGATATTCCTTTGATATTCCGTCCTCTGATATTCAGTGGCGTTGCTGCTACTCAGATGGCCAACAGGTGGAGCCTCAATCCTACAATGTTTTATCTTTTGGAAACTTCAGGTAAGGACTGCTGGACCTCACACCCATGAACAAATGTGTTTTCACTCTCTGTTACAGAATTCATGTTATTTGTCAGAGTGAGTGACAAATAACGTTGAAATTGTTGAAAATGTTTCTTCTTATTCTTATTAAAGTTTCTTTCCTTGAAGATAAATCGACGTTGCTGTGCATTGCAACATGTCAGTGACTATAAAACTGTCTGAGGAGAGAAATAATGTGTGAAGCAACTTGGCCTCAAGCAGAAGGAGACACGAACGCAGCCAGAAAGTGTGTTTGTTTGTATCCATGTGCAGTGAGAAAAGGTGTAACTATATGTTGAGTCTCACCTGCAGTGTGAGGTTGTGCTGCAGGCCAGAGGAGATGTGCAGCAGTGTAGCGCTGGCCTGACGCGTGCGGAACATGAGTTCTACATGCCACGGGACGGAGGCCGCCGCCGTCGCCATGTTGTTCCACTGCAACAGACTGTTGCCCAGGAAACGCTGCGGGCTGGCCATAACTACAGGGAAAAGATGTTAAAAAGCAGATAAAATGTAAGAAGGAGGAAGGAGCGATGCAGATAAATGCGGAGGAGTGAGTCATTACTTTCAACCAGCAAGTTCAGTATGTTCTCTGATCACGTCCAAGTTATTACAGCTAAAAAACCTCTCCCAGTTCATCAGTCATAAAATTTACTTGCAAATCAGGAGTTCCCAGAAAGCTCATATCATTGGCTGCACAAACCAGCATCCGCACTGGTAATTCAGGGGAATAAGATGCAAGGACATTGGGGTAAAAAATTTAAAACAGCATATGATTAAAGTCCCCCTCCAGTCAAAAATGTATTTTTCTTCTTGTTTGTTGTTTGTTTCAGCTTCACTGTGCAGAATGATGATAGAAATCTGTTTTCACATCCATCTGCAGAAGGGGGAAGGTTTTTTTGTGGAAAAAACATATCGGACATGAATTATTATTCAAAGCAGAGTATTTTTATATGATTTAAAACATGTCTGGAGGGGATCTTTAAACCCAGACGACTACTCTTTTAGCGTAGCGGGAAATTTTTTATTTCAAATCATTCCACATGCAGTTTTGCTTGTGTATCATGAGTCAGAAGGAGGATATGGTGTTTGTGCAGCGCCGACTCTGCTCTTTCACATGTCAACAGAGTGACACGAAAGGACACTCTGTTGTGATGTGAAACAGTTCCCTCTCATTACGCCGTCTCTGTGCACAGTGAAGAAAAGCACCCGATCGAAAATGATCGATTAGTGATGGCAAATAAACCGGATGTGCTGCGGCCGTTGTCATTGGCTGGTGACAGTAGTGAGATGCAAAGAGAGAAACCGCAATACAGTTTCAGTCAAAATGTTTCAAATTTACACACAAAGATAAAACAAGCCGGAAATGAATTCATTAACCCCGTCTGATTAATTGCACTGTGTGAGTAAATCAATGCTGGAGTTTAAGCACTTCTACAATACACACATCATATCAGGGCTGCAACTAACAATTATTTTCGGTTTTGTCTACTAATTGTCAGAAAATAATGAAAAATGCCCATCACAGTTTCCCAAAGCTGAAAGTGACAGATTCAAATTGCTTGTTATGTCCGACTAACAGTCCAAAACCCCCAAAATATTGGGTTTACTATCATATAAGAGAAAAGAAAAACAACACATCTGTCCTTATTTGAATATCCATCTCTACGTCCCTGCATAGCAACTTCTAATCCTCCCTTTTATATCTGATCTGCGTGAAGAAATGCTCACTTAAATACATCTTTTCTTACTCCTTTTACTCGCAGCTAAAAACAAAAGGTGTGTTGTTTTGCTGCAGTCGTTTACGTGGCTCATTCCTCTTCCTCTGTCTCTTCTCAAATTGCTGTAAACCATAAATCAGCACAGATAACAGCTGCAGCGGATCAGGTGGAACAAAAACAGACACTGGAGAACACAGGGGCAGAAACATGAGCGACATGCTGTATGTCATCAAAAGTCAAAAAGCAATTAGTCTTAAATGGTTCGACATCATCTAAACTGGAGAAAAGTCAAACTCAAGCAGCTTGATTCTCACAATTGATATTGATTCTGTCATGAATCAGGTATTAAAACTACTGTAGTGTAATCAACAGGCTTTTTATGACTGTGAATGTCTGAAATCAAGTCAGGGGCTCCCTAAAAGCTGCAGCAGCAATAACTGCAGTGCACACACTTGGTTTTCCACCTGTTATTTTCAAATGCAAATGCAGCAGTTTCTGCAGTAGCGAGTTGTTACTTATTTTCACCTGATGGATGACAGCTTCATACTCAATGACAAGTTCAGTCTGGGGTCAAAACTGCAGACAAATCCGTGTCAGGTCTCATCTCATGTCCGCACATTTCCACCCCGATGCCTGGCACTCCTCTACTCGACTCGCTCACCTCTTTCACAGTTTTGCCCTCCAAATCCAAGCGGGCAGTCGCAACTGAAGGAGCCCCAGAGGTTCACGCAGGTTCCTCCGTTCAGACACGGGTTGTTGTTGCAGAAATGTCTTTTGGCAGAGCATCCTAGGAGGGCGAGAAAATGAGAGGTTGATTTATCCGTTTGATCTCTCCTACCTCATTATTTCATCAATGTGGCAGAGTTAGAGAGTAATAAACTATTCATAGCAGGTACAATGATCGTTTCCCACTGACTCGACTCCCCCGCTGTGCTCATTATAGTCATTGTTATTTTCTTTCCCCTGCCAGTCTCTCTCACTCAGCTGGTCTAACAATAAAACATTGTTTGACTGCAAAACAGTCACAGGGTTAAGAGACGAAGTCAAGGATAAGCTTTGGATGCCAAACAGCAGGTCAAAACGTACCTGGCAGAGTGCCGTTGTTAGCGATGAAGCTGGCCATGTCTATGTGCTGGTTGTCAATGCGCAGGTTCTTCATGCAGCCCACAAACTGCCGGTTGCGAACAGGAAAGTCCTCTGGGAGTTTGGGGATCCCTCCGAGGAGCAGGGGGCCAGTCAGGTCCAGCGATCTGAAAACATAAAACCCATGAACATTTATGCACCCGGAGTTTTGCTCTGCTTTTACATCATCAACACTAATGGGGGGGGCATGAAAAATTCATCACAGAGATTGTTTTGCAGTGTTATTTCTCCCCCTGGAGATGAAAACTGAAAAAAAAAGGATAAACATCCCTATAAAGGAAAAAAAGCAAAGCTTAGCTAACACCCTGGAGATGTGGAACTTCATTTCAAAACAAGTTTACTCTCTCTCTTAATGAGCCAACAGCAAAGAAAGTAATCAATTAAATTACTGAAGTCAATACGGGAGTAATGAGGGAATGTGTAAGGCAAAGAGCAAAAGGTTATTTATGAAATTCCTGCTGCATTAGATTTATTTTCCAAATCTTAATGAAAAAACTCACTTTTTGGATCCTGACTGGCTGCCCTGAGCTGAGCAGGTGTAGTTTCCGATCATGTGACCGAACCTGAGGGCCACAGAGGTGTCGCAGTTGTCCACCGTCACCACAACGACCTTTTGGTCTGAGGGGCCCTGCGGCAGGCCGGCCTGGTTTAAGATCGGCTGTGGAGTGAGAGACAAACTGATGAATATCAAGATAAATCATGGAGCGCCTTCTTTATGTTTCTGGGGAGGCTTCGGTCAAAACAAAGAGGATAAAGGCACACTGAAGTCTGTGTGCACACTTGAGAATCTGGAGAACTTTATAGTGTTTGTGGCTCCTTGGTTATGTTTTTTCTTTTCCATCCAACTGAGGATTTAACAATGCAAATGACTTTTGCATTGAGAGAATAAAATCACAGTTTTATTTGAAGAAGTTTTCAGCAGCACATGACAGCAGAAACAGTCAAAATAGCTTGATTCAAATGGACAGAAAAGAGAAAAGTTATTATCGTCCTATAGTATCATTTTCATTTGAGAATTCCCAGAAGGTTTGTCTGTATTGGCGTGCTGCTATTTTTAAGACCCTGAAGTATTTTGGTCACCCAGCATTTATAAATAGGACTCAGAAATAGGTTGTTATGAAAATATCTCATTATTCTTCTGCATTTCACAAAGGATTAATCCATAAAGCAGTACAGAAACTTGTGGGACTCTCAGCCAGTGCTAAGCTGTACGTAGCTTTCAAACTGGGAAACAACAAGCAAATAAATTATCTTTTGCATCACACTCAGTTCAATCCCCGTGCATCTTTAGCTCGCTGTTGTTGAGTATTTTAATAATTCATATCATAACAGCTAGAGCTAAAGGCAGCGTCTGGCAAGCGCACACACACACACACACACACACACACACACACACACACACACACACACAGGAGAAGAGCTTGCTCTCTGCAGGACATCATCCCTGTCGACAAAGGATCTTCTTCATTGTCTGAGAAATCAATGGGGGGTAAGCAACAAAAGGAGGAGGGGTCTGCAGGGGAGAGAATGATGATCCTGTCAATAAAAGGTCGCGACCTCTCTTCAAACTGGGCAGTTTCTCTGAGGTCACGTAGAGCTCATATTAACACTAAGTGTAGGTTCAAGCTGGTGTCGCAGGCTGAGAGCGGGGCAGTGACCGCCCTCCCTCACAGCCGGCCGACCCGGCCGCCTGCAGGCGAGGATGGGCCACTGAGCCGCCAGCTGGTCAGACAGGATTTAGCAGGAATTAGCTCGTCTCATGTAAAGAGATGATATGAAGAATTGGCTCATTGCTGATGTCTTGAAAACAGACATTAAGCGGTTATTGTCTGGCTGTTTAGTCCTCTGTGAGGTTAAACTAAAATAGATCCCCGCCACTGACTGCATGAGCCTCAGGAATTATAATTTCCTGACTGCTCTGCTGTCTCGTCTTTGCTGTCTGATCCCTTCATTTAAAAGCTCGGAGAACAACACCCAGCTAGAGATACAGTGTAGATTTCACTGGCTGGTGCAACATCTTTAGCAGCTCTATCACAGGAAATCTATTAAGACAAAACACACTTCATCAAGCAACTCAGTAATGACAAATATAATTTTAGCCCAAGGCACTGCCACAATTAAATTTCTCACATGATTTTATCATTGAGTAGATTAGATTAAATCTCTGTGAGCCTCTAATAATACGACTCTGTAACTGAGAGGCTGCAGTTAGTTAAATTCCTGCGCTCACTTTGTGTCTTGTGATCACAGTGTGCTGAGTGTTAGTGATATGAATGAGCTGAGACCAATAATAACTCCAAACCACCTGGCTGCATGTTATCACCTCACCTGAATCACTTGATCATTCACGGTGAAACTGAAATGTCAGTTCATTGTGCCGGGGTTGTATCTACACTGAAATGTGTATGTGTGATGTAGAATAGAAGGAGAGAATAAAACTTTATCTTTCTTCTTTATCTTTATCTATCTGTCTTCAACTCTCCGAAACACAAAAGCAGAACAAGAACAGAGTCTACAGCAACACTAGCGGCTCTGTGAGGATGTACTGTGATGTGAGCTAAATATTAAGGCCAGCATGCTAACATGCTGACAATGACAAGCAGTTATAATGTTTACTACGTTCACCATCTTAACTTAGCATTTCCTAATTAGTACTAAAGACAAAGTACAGCAGAAGCTGATGGGGATGCTGTTAGTTTTGCAGGTATTTGGTCGTAACCAAAATATTGGACAAATTTAAGTTTTGACCTGATGATGGCGCTAGATGAAAAGTAAAGGGATCAGCAAAGTTATTACAGTTCGTCCTGAGGGGCACGTGAACGTCTGTACAAAATTTCATGGCAACCCATCCAATAGTTTGTTCGTTACAAATCAAAAATATCAGCCTCATGGTGGCGCTAAAGGAAAAGTCGGAGATCGTCACCAAAGTCAGAAGGAAAGTCAGAAGTTTGAGAGTCATGAAGTCTGTGCCACATTTTGTGCCAATCCAACAAACAGAGATCTTGAGATATTTCCACAGACTGTATAAAAGAAGTGGACGCAGCTTCCGGGTCTGAAAAGTGAAGCCAATGCAGAGGTGCCTTAAACCTGTGTTCTTTCTAATGGCCAGCAGGGGGCGACTCCACTGGTTGCAAAAAGAAATCTGATTGTATAGAAGTCCCTACTTCTCACTTGATTTATTCCCTCTGTAAAATTTTCCTAATGAGTTCATGGTCTCAATCACTAGTTTCAAGTCCTCTTCAATACAGCATGAGGTTCATTTTGTAAATTATGGTCCCATTTAGAGTAAAATAGACAATAAAGCAGGGTATGCTTTAGGGCATGGCTACCTTGTGATTGACATGTCGCTACCACGGCGACCTGTCAATCAGTATAGAGGCGTAGCAATGTGTATCCATGGCACTGTGTAAATTTAGGGTGTTGTCCGTGTTTTCGCTTCCATGTTAAACCTGCATTCTTTCTAATGGCCAGAAGGGGGCGACTCCACTGGTTGCAAAAAGTCCAAGATGGCCACGGCCAAAATGCCAAACTTGAGGCTTCAAAACGGTAGTCCACAAACCAATGGGTGACATCACGGTGGCTACGTCCACTTCTTTTATGCAGTCTGTGGATCTTTCACATGATAAGTGAAAACTTTGAGAGATGAAAAGTCAGGAAACACCAAAGTCATTAGGATTCATCCTCTGGGGACAATGAATGTCTGTACAAAATTGAATGACAATCCATCCAAACTTTGTCGAGATATACAAATCAAATGCCATTAAAACATAAAATACAATACAGTGGAGCGTATTTATTTAAATGCAGAAGACTGCCAACTATGCTAGCCAGATCCCTCCTCAGTCTGCAGTTCAGGCGACTGAACCATGAAGTCAAGCGTACTGACAAAACACTCAGAGTTTTGTAAACTATTTCCAAGATTGACTGACTCACTTCAAAGAATCACATTAGAGGATGAAGCAGTTGTGTGCATTTCTTAAAAGTATGGTTAGTATTTGCAGAGAAGAAGTTTTCTCTTAAGTGCAACAGGCCCTGTTATCAAGCACTGTTCCCACAGGAAGTCCTAGCACTGAAATGTTAAGTAGATGGAAACAGACACTGAAGGTGGCTTTTACTTTTCAGTTGCCAATTTGTTACAAATTTGTTGACGATGAAAAAGGCAAACATGCGGAGTGAATTGCCAAAGGTGAAATCATCCGACATGCTGTTTTCCACGGTTTTCCTTCCGCTGTGAAAGCTCTGAAGCAGGCAGCGCTCCAGATTGGACGCTCCTTTCACCGACCTCTGCTGTCATCAGTCACGGCTGTTGACTCTCCAATAATGACTGTCTGTCAGGGCATCTTTCTGCCGCACAAAACCCTGTCCTGTCAGTGCTGATTGGAACGCACATATTTGCTCAAGACCACATTAAACACTGCTCTCACTCGCCGCTACAGGGGATTATGGGAATATGAGTTCCCTGTCACAGAGGGTGACAGGGGTTGCGCAGGAGGAGCATGGCAGCAAGCAACACAAATATGGGATCTAAGATTGACTGGAAAAACCATAGCAACAAGAGGGGTCGGCCCTGAAGCGCAGGGTCCCCGTTCAAAGCCCGAGTCAATACTTCTCCCGGCTTTTCTTTACCCTCCTTTCGCTCCTCTCCTGCTCCGCTTTTCTGTCCTCGCCGGAGAACAGAGAGAGAGGGGCACCTTCCCCGGGGCCGCATCATTCACTGCCCATGGTCCCAAAGGAAGCAGAGCCCAACACAAAGGCAGCGGTCATTGCCATTCTCCACAGTCCCCCACCATCCTGAAAGCCACATTTCAATCTAAAATTCCCCCTCCCCGCCTCACCCTGCCCCACCCCCTGCGGACAGGGACGGGTCAGAGTGGGCCGCCATGGGACACCTCCAGTGGGAGGAGCCATGTTTCTACCTCAGCGACTCACAGGATGTGGAAAATGAGAGGAGGATTAGTTCAGCTAGAGCTGGGGGTTGGACCCCGGACACTTTTGGGATGTTTAAAACTAAAAGTATGGATGTATTTAATGTAATGAATACACATGTAATGCGTACACTAGTTACACTTTATGATATGGGTGAAAAACATATATAATCTAATATAATATATATATAATATAGTAAATAATGCATAATTCATGATAATTTAATGCAGGATATATCATGAATTCCATTACAAAGAGATCAAGTTAATATGAGTTTCTGTGATTAGTTAATGCTTAATGGCTCATCAATTAATGAAAGTTAATTCACATTAATTTATATGCCACCAAATCAGCTGGAATCCAGTTACATGTTTCAGACTCATGCATCAAAGCATTACAGTACCTGTTCTCATAGAAAAATGAAGCTGTTTTTATCAAACTGGTAGTCAGATGCAAACATCTACATGTTGCACTTTTTTAGAAGTCTGCAGCTCGCACTGTACGTGCAAACCTCACAACGGAATCGTGTCGTCTTCAAATATGCAGCACACTTATGGACGTACAACTACCAGGTCAGGTGAACAACAAAAGAATCAGAGAGTAATTTGATTTTAGGGTTTTGTACCAAAGTGATTAATGAGACTATAATGTCTTCTTGGCAAAGAAGCAACTAGTTTTCAGCCAAAAGTCGACAAGATTCTCCCCCCTCATCACTTCTTCTGGCTAAAATCTGACACAGCCATGTTATCATAGACACTGAATAGAAAATGTGAGCGGCGGGGGTGTTGCCTGGCAACATCTTTATGATGCAAAGCGACTTCCTCAATAGACTAAAATGTGACATCCTGTGTGTTGGTCCTGGCTGGGAAAGTACTGAGAGAGCAGAGACAACAGCTCCATACATTCCTCCACCGATTGAGTTGTTGTGATGTTCTTATAGAGAAATGTATTAGTCAAAACATATTTAGTCCAGTCCGAGCATGTCTGGAAAAACATTGCCTTCCCACTCTCTGCCTTTCATTCATTCACACCCCCCTCCCCTCTCTTGTCTGAGTCTCTCCCTCCGTCAGTGTCTAGTTGGCACGTTGGCTCTCTTCCAGATCATCAGCCTGTCAGCAGCGATTCTTTAGTCTGACAGAGCAGCAGCACTAAAGAGGCAGTACAACAAACTTACACAGCTCAGGGTTTCCTGTCTGCACTCTGGTTTACACCCTCTACAGTTAGTCCTCTATGGGTGTCCTGAAGATGAAGCCTTTTATGGAGAAAGCATGACAGCTGCCAGTTATCACTGCAGACTTTATAAAACTACACTGTCTGTCGTCTGCAGCCGATCAAACCTGTGACCTGATTTCGTTCTGAATATCTTCTGTAACTATGTCTGGTATTGTGCTGCCACACCTGATGAGGGGAGCAGCAGCAGACAGATTTAACCAAAGGTATGTCAGCTATTGTATGATAATTAAAAGAAGGAAATGAAAAACCTCATAATATAGTGATGGTTCACCATGCTCGCCCTTGTTTAAAGGACGAGTTTGACATTTTGGGAAATACACTCATTTGTTTTCTTGCAGAGAGTTAGATGAGAAGACCCAGTGTGCAAGCTCCACACTGAGACATCTATACTTGTTATTCTTCTACATTGTAAAGAAATAATACAATAAATTAAATCTCTACAAGATTTGGAGACCTAATTGTTAGCCAGGCTCTGCAAATACATGGCGTTTGAGGAAACAGTTCTTCTGTTGATTTATTCCGGATGATACCTTGTTGTAGTAGTGGACCTCCACCACGTGCCACTGGCCGTCGCTGACTCCTCCGAGGATGTACGGCGAAACTGTAGTTTTGGTCTCGCCTGGAAAACAGTCAGAGAGGTGAATGATTGCAACACACTCAACTGAAAAAAATGTTTGCAGTAAATTATAATGATAAAGAACAAATAAACCAATAAGCGTTCTACCTGCAGAGAAGGTGAGCTGGATCTGCTCACTGATGATCTCCATGGCGATGAAGTCGTGTTTCTCATTGAAGCGGCCGTTGTAGAGTAACAAACCGTTCGGCTCTTTGGTAGCAAATCTGAAAAAACAGACAACAATTTGATTTAATTCTATTTCTTACTATCCAATCTTATGACTATTTTGTTCAAACATTGATTTGATCCATATTCACCCTCTGAATTCAAGGTAAACGCTGAGGATATTCTATTTTTTTCTTGTTGTCAACAAATCCCATGAAAAGACCAAAACTAACAATTAATTAATCTTAGTAACAAGTACTGTCTGAGTAGTTGAAACCTCAACTGTTGTCCAGAAACGATTAAAAACACATCAGTGAGCCACACTGTTGCACCGGGTGACATATTCATTCATTATAATGAACCAGGGTACTAATTTATTTGAACTGAATCCCACACACACTGTTGCTGTAAATACTCACTAGAGCACCAAATGTGTATTAATCTGCAGCGCAAAATAGTCCCCAATAAATGTATTATTTACTCCTGTTTGAGTAACATTTGCTAAAAGCTACAGTGCCCAGCTGTTTTAGGAAATTAAGGAGCATTTTTTAAAAATGAAACTATATATTTGTATTTAGAAAATTACATCTTCAGTAGGAACGAATAGGATTGGGGCAGAGAAATCAGAAAGTATTGAGAGGTGGAACACATTGTTGGTTTTGGTCTTTTCATGGGATTTGGTGAAATAAAGAAAAACATAGTATAACACCAGCTTTTAAACATAAAGATACCACATGACATGAGTGCTGACGTACACTGTAAAAGAGCATATGCTGTTGGCCACGTTAACAGAGAAAAGAAGAGAGAAAAGAAAGAGGGCAGTGGTCTGGTTTGACCTATTTAAAAATATCTATACCCTACCCTCACATCTACCTTGCTTTCCCTTCACACTGGAGTGCTCCTATCCTACACAGTAATACGTCCTGAAGATGAGCTCAAGATTTAACAATGCTGAGGTTTTACAAAGATCACTGACCAGATAATGAGGTTAATCATGAACACAAGGCCGAGTCAGAGGGAAAAAAACGTGAAGGAATACAGAATCTGCGTGCCATGAATAGATATCACAGAGCCACATTAAACGACACACTACAACACGGAGACAGAAAACTAGGGCAATGTCAAAGCAGCAGGGTGGGGGGACGCATTTACTGTAAGTAAGGAAGAAGCACACAACAACGACAGCTTCAAAATATATTTTCTCATGGAGGACAACACAGACAGCTGCCAGTGCTGTAACCACAGCCTCAGTTTCAGATTTCTGTTTGCATCTTGATGGTGAAACCGGATCGCCCAGGGCCGCCGCGTTGCATGATCCTCGCATAATAATGCACTTTTCAATATATCTGCGCACACGTGGTTCAAACTCTGGGACCAGGCAGTCGACGGTGCCTCACTCTTGAACGGGGATCAAAGTATGTGGTGAGGAACGTGCTTTTAAAAATATCAGGCTTTACCTGTCAGCTGTGGTCTGTGGTCGTAAATCTGATCCTGTGGAAATGGGTCACTGTGATGTGTGAAAGTGTGTTACAGTAAAA
>NTHP01000114.1:1247057-1257925 GCA_003416845.1 Oplegnathus fasciatus | reverse complement strand
AAAAAAAAAAAGATCCAGCACTAACTACCGGATGTATTCATTATCCATCTCACAGGGGACCCAACAATGAGTCTCCTGTGCACATCTGCCAACCGAGAGGCATGTGTGACTTTCTGGCATCCGTATTTCCTGGTCATTGACTCCATTAACATGCAGATTCATTTTCCTCAAAAGGACTGATTAATTATTATTTCAAAAAGTGGCTCTGGAACACTGAAAACCACAGAGTTAGTGTGATTTTTTTCTTTTTTCTAAGCCCAAACGGAGCTGCAGTTTTTTTTTATTTTAGGGGAAGGATGTCATTCATACATCCAAATATCTATACATGCTCCCAGACAACACGAGCAGCCGCCCACCCCCCTCTTTCAGTCTTCAGGGTTTGAGGGTCTACTGTAAATTACGCTGTTTGCGCGGCACTCTTGAGCTGGAGAGGAGCCAGGGGGCACGGCACCGCTGACCTGCTTACTGAGAAAAAAGATAATCGCAACCTCAGAGGAAAGAGGATGCTGACGCTCCAGCTGATAACAACAGACAGAGCACAGACAGAGCAGTCAGAAGGCTTCTATATATCCCGTGATACAAAAACTGAACGCCAACTAGAATTATGATCTGGAGTCTCATACTCCTCAGTGGGCTTCTAGTCTTTGACGGATCGATTTAAAAGGCTTCTCCACGTCGCCCCCTCGAGCCCTCTGAACTATGAGAGTAATCAGCCGGAGCTAAACACTGACTCAACTGGCATCAATGCGTGTCACATTAGGCACCCATCAGTAAAAATAACAACCAGTCTTCCCTTATGTAGGGAACCGTGTCACGCTATGCTTACATGCTGCAGTGCATTAGATGTGTGCAGTGAGGAGGGACAAAAAACGAGCCACTTACTGATTTTACAACCTATAAGTGTGAGATAAAGATACAAAAATCTGTGTGAGATGATGTACTTCATATGAACTGCTGGAAAAGAAGGAGAAGCCTTATTGCTATAATATTAATATAAAAAAATATTAATATTAAAAATATATATCTTTATCTCTGTAGGGATGGCAGTGTCAGTGTTCATCTCTTTGGTCCTGACTGAAATATCTCAGCAACTATTAGATGGATTCAGATGAAATTTTGTACAGATGTTCATGTTCCCTAGAGGATGAATTCTACTGACTTTGGTGATCCTCTGACGTTTCCTCCACTATGAGGTTGACATTTTCGTTTTTTAGTGAAAGGTCTTGACGAATATTGTATGGTTTTGCCATGATAGTTGTTACAGTCTCTCATAGCTGCCAGAGGGTGAATCTTAATGACTTTGGGGATCCCCTGACTTTCCCTCAAGAGCCACAATAATCGTGTTTCCATCCACCTGTTTTTATGTGCATTTTCAATTTGTGCATAAAAAAACCTTATTAACTTAATTTATTTAAAAAAAGGAAAAAAAACAAAGGAAAATGTTTTTACTCTCGGCTGTGGTAGAAAATCTGGTGTATCAATAAAAACAAAATGCAACTAAAAGCAATGTAAACACACGCCATATTTCCATCACATTTTCCACATTGTTTTCCATCGTTTGAGGTTTGACTGGTGCTGTTTTGATTACATCATCTTGTTGTGCTCTCTTCTTTTGTAATGGTTCAATGGCACCCGACTGGAGAATTAGCGGAAATATACAGGATAAATTAAACATTTGGTTAAAATTCATGCTATGTCTGGATGGAAACTAATGAGGTTCACATTTGTGGTTTTGATTGAAATGTCTCAAAAAATAGTGGATGGATTGTCATGAAATTTGGTACAAAGATTCATGTTCCCCACAGGTTGAACTGTAATAACTTTGATGTAGAGCTGCAACAACTGATCGATTAATTGTCAACTATTAAATTAAACTATTTTGATAATCAATTAATCGTTTTGAGTTATTTTTTAAGAAAAAGTGTCCAAATTCTCTGATTTCAGCTTCTCAAATGTGACTATTTTCTGGTTTCTTTAGTCCTCTATGACAGTAAACTGAATATCTTTGGGTTGTGAACAAAACAAGACATCTGAGGACATCACTTTGGGCTTTTGAAAACAGTGATCAACATTTTTCACCATTTTCTGACATTTCATGGACCAAACAACTAATCGATTTATCGAGAAAATGATCGACAAATTAATAAATAATGAAAATAATTGTTAGTTGCAGCCCTACTTTGATTATCCTTTCAACTTTTTCTCTAGCGCCATTATCCTAATTTTATCAGTACTTTGGTTTATGACCAAATACCTGAAAAATCACTGACATTCCCATCAGCCTCAGCTGTACTTTGTGTTTAGTGCTAAAGAATGTAGACGAGTTGAACCGTGAGAGAATATCAGAAATATCACAATGAGAGAAAGTGTTTAAATCTTGTTTGTGCTGATCCCACAACGCTCTTTAACACTCTGTACTTTTTTCGTGAAATCTCAGCCTTAATTGCAGAGCTCAACAGCCGGAGCTGTGATAGGACGAGACCTAAAATTAGCCGTCACTCTGAGCGAACAAGATCCACATCCTGAGCCGTTCATCATAACAGCAGCTCTTTCTGGGAGAACCTGATCAGTGCAGGCTCAGGTAACAGGGACACTTGTTGACCTCACCTGCCTCGGGGTCTCGGTATCGGCACCTTTCACACAGCAGCTACTTCACAGCTTCTGTGACCTGCCAGTGAAATGTAGACCACTTTCAAACTGGTTTGAGCAGTTCTCCATCAAAAAAGACTGTCATCTGAACCTCGCTTAAAGACGGACCGAGTCCATAAAGCTCACAAGGGGGATATTATTTCCACCGGCAGCCATTGTGAGTGTCAACCCCTGCCAAGCACATCTAAAGTGACATGTAACACAATGAGTAAAGCAAAATGGCAGGACACATTCTCTGTGATACCATCCGAGAGGTGATACTTGTTGTCACTTGTTGTGACAGATATCAAACAGAACGGACTGCTTTTATCGTTGATTACATTTCATCACATGGAGAATTCATGCAGATTGGAGGCCCTGCTGTCTTTGCATGTGTTCAGTATTCACAGCTCATCTGCTCGTTTCTGAAGCACCTCCCCACCCTCCACAAACCACCTCCAAATGATCAACCACGCAGATTTAAAGATTCAGTTTCCATTTCCCAACATGCTACACCTGTGTCATAATAACTGGCTCTAAGAAAAGAAGAGGCGCTGCCACAAGGTGAAATAAAAGCAGAGATGAGACGTTGCAAAAAAGTAAAGCTGAACTAAAACTGTCTGGTCTACTTTTAAAACTAATAATAAAATGTACATGAGGCGTTTGCAGGTTGGCTTTCTCTTTTTGTGCAGTGTGGGAAAAACAAAAGAACCCTGGGCTCAAATCTTTTCACTAAATGCTAATTATGGCATGAGATAGCACATCCACCTCTCAGAGAAAGTGCCAGCGTTAGCAATGACATCGCTGTTTGCACGTCTCTGCCTGAAAATAGTCTGAACTGAGATTTATTTTCTGTCTGCTAATGTTTTCTCTGGATGTAATATGAAATTAACGAGCCCCTATTTAGTCCCTGCGTGTGGTAGTCAAAGGAATAGTTGGACATTTTGGGAAATAAGCTTATTCACTTTCTTGCTAAAGTTAGCTCCATGTACCAGCATCTGTGAAGCTCACTAATTAACATGTTATATCTCGTTTGTTTAATTCATAAAAAAAACTGTTTTATGTGCAGTTATGTGCTTTGTGCTAAGCTAAGCTAATCGTCTGCTGGCTCCAGCTACATATTAGCGTTCAGACATTGGAGTAATATCAAACTTCTCATCTAACTCTTGCAAAATTCCTTTAAAGATGTATTAAACTGAGGCAAATACACTTTTTAAGAGTTTCTGACGTATTGTGCCATCTGTACTGCTTAATTTTGTTTTCTTTATACAAATTGAGGGTCTAAGGACAGAGGGTGTCTAATTTGTGATTTTGCGCTATTAAATAAAATGGATTTGACTTGACTACATCGACATTGTACCTAAAAAATTCCACCTTTTCTAAGGATACAGGGACTGTAATCCCCACAGAGCTACAGGAACCAAGAAAATAGCAGCAGAATTTAAAAAAACAAATAAACAAATACTGAACATTCAGGGAGAAAAAAAACACCAAAACTACACTAAAAACTAAGCTGCTGCTGACATTAAAAAGGGAAGTTAACTATTAAAGAATGACTCCCAAACTACAACAACAACGTTGCATACATGCACACATAATGACTGCTGACTCATCCAAAGACGGCCTCTCTCAGGCTTCACCTTGGTGACGGAGACTGAGCTGAAATAGGCCAGGCGCTGACTCACAGCTCACAGTGACCAGTGACACTGACTGTAATAAGATCAGATTCACTCTTGGCTGTAGGATTAACATCCTCATATTATGCAAGTCTCCTCTTCAAAAACGCAGCTCTTTCAGCTCACCTTCTGTCCAACTTCTACGTCACAGCCTGCACTTCAGGACAGTATGCACACCTCTAATGTGCAGTATGTTTTAGCACTGGCTCTGTATTTATAGCACAGGAACTATAATCTGACACCACAGAGGCACCAAGAGGCCCATTATTGCTGTTAAACACCATTATGGTTACATAAATGTGATGTGGGGGGGGGGCACCCTTCAGTTGGAGAGCGTGCATGCAGAAGTAGGATGCGGGGGTGGATGAGGAGTGAATCACAGATTACTGAAAGGCGATGGAGCAGGTGATCCAGGTGAGCTGCGGCTTGTTGCAGCAGGGAGGCGGAGGTGCTTACGTGAGCGAGAGGGTGAAGTGAAAGCGCTGGCGGAGGCCCTTGAAGGTCAGGAAGGAGTGCGGGGGGAAGTTGCGCGTGGTCATCTCGCAGTAGGGCTTGTCGTATCCGCCTGGCTGACACTCGCACTTGAACCCGCCGACCAGCAGGTTGACACAGGAGCCGCCGTTCTTGCAGACTCCCGGAGCACAGCGGCCCGAGCGGGACGACAGCTCGCAGCGCTCTCCTGGACACAGAGAGAAGGATGGAGAAGGAGAAAGGTGGAGAGAAATGAGGATTAATATTGTTTGTGACAAGCAGCATCGCCTCAGGGACTCCACACTGCTATATGCTTCCTCTCTGCCACTGCAGCTGTCCTATAGGTGCCTTTACAGAGGCGTAACATTATCCACCTGAAATATACAGCTGCACTGGTTCAAACAAACAAGGTGAAAAATAAATTATGAGATTGTTGACAAAGTGTATCAGAGGAAAAGAGACTCAACAGTCAAAATTATGAACACTGTTTTCTCTTCGACTGCAGTTTCAATCTTTCTCTCTCCTCTGTGTCACCCACACCCAGCGTGACTCCCCCTCCTCCCTCTGGGGACGTGGTTGCAGTTTGTGCTGCATTTATATTCAGTGGGACAACTTGATGTCTGTAAGCAGTGAGTTGGAAGTGTTTATGCATTCAGACTCTGACGCCGTCAAATGAAATTATTGCAGTTTCTGCAGACTGTGGTGGCTCATGATGATTACTTTCAGCTTTTTCACAACGAACAGACTTTTGATGACTTCATTTCAAACCAGAAATACAAAAATAAATAGTTGAGTCCTAACTACCTATCAGATACTGCAATCCATCAAAATCTCATTTTCAGAAAGTCTCTTCCAAAGTAAATCTATTTTGATGCTTCACATTATAAAATGCTTCTTACATACCAGCCAAAGCTAAGTTCTGGGTCACAAATAGGGCTGCAACTAATGATCATCTACATAACTGATTAATCTGCCAACTGTTTTCTCGATAAAAATGATAAAAGAAATGTCAGACCATAGTGAAAAATGTCTGACCAACAGTCCAAAACCCAAAGATATTCATTTTACTATCACATAAGATAAAGAAATGCAGCAAATCCCCACAACTGAGATGCTGGAACCAGGATTAAGATTAACTTCCTGTCGATCAGCTAATCAATTTATCAACTACTAGCCCTGATCAGAAGCTGAAGTTATACAGATACTTTTGCTGATATTAGTCTGCTGACACTGACGTCTCATCCTTTCACCCTTTTTTCTTACCAGAGCCAAAATACAACACCAAGTTTCAAAATTTGATTCCTTCTAATCAGACTTTCAAAATCAGATCCAATCAAGTTTTATTCCATCAGATAAAATGGAATAAAACTAAACTTATATTGCACTGAGTCACTGATGAGTTCAAGAGACATTTTTGTAGTATTGAATCACAAACCATTTATGGAGATTGATATTGTGTTGATCCAAGGTAGAAAGATTGACATTTCTGAGGCAAACCAACACACACCACACCTGCAGCATTAGTCCCATTAGAGTTGAAACAATTAGTCGATCAACAGATCAATAAATGATTCATCATTTCAGTCATTTTTTAAGCAAAAATTCAGCACTTCCAGTTTCTCAAATGTGAATATTTGGTGGGTTTTTCTCTGTTTTCTATGATAACTTAATATTTTGGGGTTTTGGAGTGATGGTCAGTAAAAAGAAGACATTTTCTGACACTTCATAGACAAAACAATTCATTGATTAACCGAGAAAACAATCAACAGATTAATCGATGATGAAAATAATCATTAGTTGCAGCGACGGATCACACCGAGCTGAACTGTGACTACAGGTCACCCCAGGCCAACAAAGCAAACAAGAGATCAGTTTGAAGGGGACGAGCAGTACAGCAGTGTGCCAGACGCGCGCAGACAATGAGACCGTGTCCCTGTTGGGCCTTCGTCCTACTCGGCCCCTCAGTCCGGCTCACATGTGCCGTTTGTCTGGATCCTCCGGATGGGAGGCTGCTGCAGTTGCTCAGGCGAGACTGCACCCTCCCATGCATGAGCTGGAATTTGTGTCAAAGCCACTCAGTCAGCAGTGTGGAAGACTTCCGCTGTGTACTACGGCTCTACTGTAACACTGGCACACACACAGACGCACACATCTTCATCCAACAGCACTGATACACAGGCCTTTTATTTACTCTTGGACTATTAGTCACTCTATTCACAGTCTTCTGAAAGCAAGTTTCTTTGTTTCATTACTGTTGTTGCTTCTATTCAGTCAGAGTAAACTCAAGAGATGCTGGAGGAGACGTTAAAGCTGCCGATAATGAAGCTGAGCATTATTTGATTTACAGAGATAATTGTGGACCACAAAGACAAAAAACTTCATTCAGAAAACGAGCGAACTTTCAGAAGGTAACACAAATGATTAAATTGTTACTTAATGTTTAGAAATAATTAATGTTTTACAGTTTAGTAATAACATGTTGTAAATGTTTGGGTTGCCAGGTTGTGCGTTCACATCTAGCTGGTTTATCTCTTCTGCCAACAAAGCTTGTTTCGCCTGCTTAGATCTTAAATTCACAAGGAAGAACTCCTCCCGTGAACTGTTGACCTCTCAGAGGAAAGCTGCAGAGCATCAAGGCAAAACCTTTTGTTAAAGATTTACTAACATTTATAACTGCAGGACTGACGGCTTATTGTTAAGCCGGAAAACCCTCGACCTTTTACTGTTGAAGGTTTTATTGATGGAGGTTTCTTTGACTTGTATGTTCACAACCTTGCATCCCAAAAGGTCTTTTTATTTATGCTTTATAATGATTTATTTATTCTGTAAGACACCAATAAATTCTCTTTTAACCTAAAGCCATCATTGACAACTTAATGAGTATAGCATGTCGGGGTGCCACTAGGTTTCAGAAGCAACAAAATGGAGCATAACAGCCCTTCTTCCCTGTCAGCCCGGGACAATTTGCTGTCATGTTCTTGCGGATGCTTCCTGATGACAAACAGCCACTGCTGGTCAGCCGGCTGGAAAATAAAGCCTTTCTGTTACAGTGCTGTCTGCCTCGTTATTAATTCAGCAACTTGCTGTAGGCAATAAACTACTTGTGTTTCTTTAAGCAGTCACAGTGGTCAAACATTGCAGCAAACAGAGCTGTATTAAACAGAGACACTCGGATGGTGGGACTTCAGTCACAATGACACTGAGATGTGCTGTACTGTGTACTTTAATAGTACATTTTGGTACAAATCCACCTCACTGATACTTGATAAAATGCTTTTCAGTGTTCAGTTCGTCCCTGTGGGACGTCTCCACCACAGGAGCTCCTGAGCAGCGGCTTTACGTTGCCAGGTGAGCAGCACAGCGGGGCGGGGATGGACTCACAATAATACAGAATATCCCGATCAATAATTCAAACACGTCTCCTCTGCTCTATTTACGCCCCTCTGTAAGTCCATCCCAGTGCCCACACCCTGTGTTTGCTGCCAGCATGAATCATTAAAGGCAGCAAATCCAAAACCAAGATCCTGTTTTTATTTAGACACATAGAAAAAGACAAACAGACTGTATATAAAAAGACATTGTCTGTAGATAATTGTGATCAAACTGAAAATCAAGGTGTGACTGGATGGATTAAAAGATATATTCAAACATTAGGCAAACACCCCTTTGTAGAACTGAATTAAAAGCTACTGCAAACATTAAAGCAAATGATATCAGGGAATATAAATTAAGATATTAACACCTCTGCCTACACAAAATTATTCTTGTTTTTCTCAAACATAAAATCAAAAAAGCAGGTGATAATTTATCTGTAAAATGGGTTTGTAGCATTTTATCGCTCTTCTGGTTCATCATAAATTGATCCCAGAGGATTTTCACAGAGAGAGAATAAATAAAATGGACAAAATGTGACAAATAAGCCTAATGAGTATGTGGCTTACTGAACGAACAACCTCCTGAAATTCAAGCCACTGCTGCAGATCAACACCAGCTCTTTATTATCTTATTATCTACAGTAGGACCAGTAAACAATCAAAAGCAGCATCCAGTTGTTCGAATTATCAAAGGATGTAGCGTAACTGTGCACCTCCCGTGTGTGCAAACTGCTCCTGCAGAGGAAGTTCTCCTTAGAGATCTTAAACGTGAACAGGTGTGTCTGGGCTGCTAGGTAACACATGACAAGCTCAGGGAGAATGAGCAGGATCCACGTTCACTAGAGGTGAATAATGAGATAAGGTAATCAATAACAGAATAGATACACAAACTCAAGCTGTATATTCTCATCACGTTACAGGTCATCTAGAGCCTGAGGACCAAACACACTCAAACAACTTTTTTGATAGATATACAAGTTTCCTCAAACACTGTTTGGTGTTACAGGTAAATAATCCAAGTTATCCATCTCTCTCCCCTGTTTCCTGTCATCGCTCTACTATCTACTGCCAGTAAAGGCATAAAACCCTCTAAAAAACACTTTAAAAAAGGAAACATTTCAAACACTAACAACAGTGATACGACCATCTGATCGGTATCGGTATCCAGATGTGACCGATCCACATTAAATACAGTTTCTTCGTCAAAGTCATTATAAAATTCAGTGTTAATGCTGTCAGTTACGTTCATTATGTTACTTCTGGCTGAGTTTTGTTATCTTACATAAAAATGATCCCAATGAGTTCCACACAGTGAAGCATACAGATCTTAAACTTGAGTATTGGCCGATACTTGAGATATCTTATCGGGAGATAAAAAGTCGGGTTGGTGCATCTGAACACAACAACAGCATGCAAATACTCTGATTTTTAAATGGTCCATGTGTCTGGCAACGTCTATTTATTCATGCCATCTCTCCGAGGGTAATTGTAGTGGCTTTCAGTGCTTGGCAGGTGTAAAAAACGAGAGTGTGAACATTCACCAGTTTTTGTTCCAAAAGGCTGCACATTAAAACATCACAACTGCTTTCTCAATTAGTGAATGAATTACCAGAGTAAAACAAACACACTTTCTCATCACAGAGGGACAGAGGTCAGCAGTTAGCTGATGAATGATCATCACAAACACATGCACGATGCTACAATTCACTCGTTTTCATGCAGACAGTCTTTGAGTCTTTGAACAGAAAAGAAAAAAAAAGCAAACTGCTCACGCCGTGTGTTTTGAGAGGAACATGCGTGAGAAGCAAAGGAGGACCTGTTGTTCAGCTTCTACAGAATGACTCAGACGAGCCAAATCATTCACTCCATCCTTTTGAAGAAACATGATGGCTGTTATATTTTTCCATTTTCTCCCCTGCTACCATCTGGCAACGCCTACGGTCCAACAGTCACACACACACACACACACACACACACACACACACCATTAACACATAAACATAGCACAGATTGTCCATCCAACTTTCTTACACACATAATCGCAGCTATTCAGCACTTAGCTACCCACCCGAATCACAGAGAGAGAGTAATTTAGCACTCAAACACACACACAGGCCCATACCACAGTATGGAGACTGGTGAACTCAACGCTCACTGAAGCAGAGCAGTGGGAGTTGTAGATCACAGAGGAAAATACATCAAATGAAACCTGCCCGAACGACTGGGAACGATCAGACAGTCATTCAAACATCTTAAATCATCAGATGTTGATCAGATCTTGAATCATCACACGAGCATAATCTCTCTCAGACAACTCGACGAGTCCTGCATACTGGATCTAACAGCACCTGGGTCTAAACCCCTCGCTGATGGTGATTAATGTAGTTGACTGCGGTCTCTGCTGTTTTCAGTGTAGCCAAATGAAAATACGCCCACTTCACCCACTTGCACATTCACTCTCCGTCTCTGCCGATTCACGTTAAAAGCATCTACAGTTCAGCTCCAACACCCACAGCTGTGCAGAAGAATATGTAAGTGCCACTCAACCTGGACGCTGAGTGACTGAGCCCACACATTCAAATGCCGACACTATTTCCGGCTTTATAAACAGCGGCATAAATGGGTGAAAAAACCTTTTAATGTTTGATGAGGAATAATGGAAGCGATGCCATTACTAAGAGCACAAAGACAACAATGAGAATATATGCTTTCCACTTTA
>NTHP01000114.1:1213403-1243120 GCA_003416845.1 Oplegnathus fasciatus | reverse complement strand
ACACAGACACACACACACACACACACACACACACACACACACACACACACACACTCTCGCTCTGTGTGTGTGTGTCTCAGGAAAACAGAGGTATGATCTTTGAGGAGGTCTGTGATTGTACCATTTTGCTAGTGGCGAGAAGTTAGTATGTGAACGCAGTTTGGGCACTTTTCCCATAGAAATCAAGGCATTCATTAGCACTGGAAGAATGGGTCGGAGTATTGAACTATGAACTACTACAACAAGCTGGCTTCACGGCACATAGCCAATGATTGATGTGTGAGAGATACCCATCCCCCCGCTGCTAGGGCTCTGTCTGTACATCTGTCTCTCCTCACTGCCTCCCTCCCTCCCTCCCTCCCTCCGTCTCTGCCACTGTGATGTTATCTCTGAGTCTGTGTGTCTGTAGGCAGGAGGTGACGCAGTGTCTGACTGAATCCAGACAAAGAGACAAACTCATCAGCCAACAGACACACAGAAGAGGGAGAGAGGAGGAGGGAGGGAGGGGGGAGGCAGTGGGGGGTGGAGGGGTAGCGCGCAAAACAAAACAGACAAAAGATAGAATGCCAAAAACTCTACTCAAACACCAAGCAATGGGGGTCCTGTTGAATTCAAAGCCCCCTCCTTCTCCTTTTCAGCCGCCGTCCCCTCCAAAAACACACACATGCAGACACACAACACGTCTGAATCTGCAGGAAGTGCTGGGGCCCCTGTCTTCCATCCACACACACACAGAGGAGAACGAGGATGGTGGGCCAGACATCTGATCAATTCTCACTCTGATTAACTGGTGACCTACTATCACAAAGAAGAAGGTGAAGTGATTATCCATTTTTACTCTGTGGAAGACTTTATCCGGTTAGTTTAGGCCCCTGGAATTAACCTCAATTCTCCTCCTTGATAATTACAACAGAAAAGTCATATTTACATACTTATATTGGGCTTTTTGATCCAACCACTGTCAACATGAAAGCATGCTGCAATCACAGGCAATCAAGGAGCCTGTTTGTGCCGAGCTGCTGTGGCAAATTTTGGGGAAAACATCTTATTTTTAGCTCTTTCAAAACAAAGTTCAGATGCTTGACAGAAACAGGTGTAACTCAACTGTATTCTTCACATGAGGTGAAATGCAAGTCCAGTTAACAAAAATTGTAGCTTCTGTATCCACACGTATAAACAATAACTCAAAAAGTGGACAACTTCTCCTCAAGTTCTCTGAACTCTTCAAGAAATAGTTTTTCAGAGTTTTTTTACAGTGATACATGCAGCTATAATGTTTAACAAATGGATGTCTACTCACTGCCAACCTGAAGGACACATCCACTTTTCTCCTAATTAAATTTATATAACACTGTTTTTCTTGGTGTTGTTGTACATCAAACTCAAGGAGGAACACAAATAGCTAGACAGACAGCACTGTTGTATTATTGTCTGGAATTCCCTGTGTGTGTGCGTGTCTTTGTGTGTGTGTGTGTGTGTGTGTGTGTGTGTGTGTATGTCAGCCCGCCTGCCTGTCAGACTGTCTCCCTGCCTGTCTGGTCTGTCAGTCTGTCTATCTGGTCTGACCCTCTCAGGGGGGACAACTCTGTGCATGCAATTCATACCTCACAAGAAAAGACAGGTAAAACAATCAAGGCAAAGCAGAGGAAAGTCAATGTGCAAAACACAAGAGCCTGAACTCACACTCCAGTGATGCGGCGGGAGGTATGGCTTGTCAGTCTAAAAAATGTTTTGGCATTTCTCACAGCATGAAGCGCACCAGCGTATGCCAACACTACATTGTGTTGGGCCCTCCTGAGGGTTTTCAGCTCCCACTCTGGACTCTCGCAGAAGTGTTACAGAGCAGCAAATGAGCTCATTAGCTCGCAGGGATTACTGCAGTCGCGAGTGCAAGATGTATTTCAACAGCAGTTTAAACAAACTATGTTTAGAAAAGAGGGCTGCATACATAACTTCAGCCAATTACACTGGGCAATCCCCTTCTGTGGACTGAGGCGCGTTTAAGAGGTCAGCATGTCGTCCACCAAAAAGTGGATCCGGGGGCAGAAGGCCAAAAGCCAAGGCAAAGGGAGGGACACCAACAGCTTATTCACACCAGGGGTCAGGAGTTTCAATAAAGTTAATTTTGTATATTGTATGCCAATTTTTCATTAGAGTGTGAAATCCAAATGTGATGCTGCAGTTCATAATAAAGTAGTGCCGTTGATGGTACTCAGGAAAGCCCTGCATACAAACAAGGATGCTTGAGGACAATGTGCCACTCAGAAAACACACAGAGGTTAATCAATACCAGAAAATGTGTACCAATAGGCTCATTGTAGCAAGAAATAATGTAGATATCTCATTCTAAAAAGAGACGCAAGAGAAACATTGATTTCAGCAACAACTGTCATCCTAAAGCACGAGGCAAGTGCACATATTTTGAATAGCTGAGGCTTGTCTTCGTCTTTGCAGATTATGTGCTCTGCAGGGCTGCAAATAATTACTATTTTCCTTATTGATTAATCTGTCAAAAATATACTAGAACAGTGAAAAATGCCCATTTTAACTCAGCAGGACCCAAGGGGACGTATTCAAATTGCTTATTTCATCTGAAACAACAGTCCAAAACCCAAAAATAATCAAATGAGAAAGAAATCAATCCACACATTTGAAAAGCTGGAGTGTTTGGCCATTTTACTTGACTAAAACAATTAGGTGATAATCAAAATAGTTGCCCATTTCTTTTCCGTCGATCCACTAATCGATTACCGTTAATTAACTAATTGTTTCAGCTCTACTGCTCTGTATTCTTTCCTATCATCTTGTATTGAAACTGAGATGTCAGAGCGAACTGAATTGACATCAATTAGACCCACAGTGTGTAAACGTTGAAAAGCTCGTCCCCTGTGACCACCAATTCAACAATACGCTAGTTGTGATGAGTCTCCAGGTCTGCTTCTTCTTAACACCTAAAGACGTGTTTTTGTTAAGCTGGTCTACAGAAATGACACCTTAAAAACAAAACCCAGAAACCAGAAACATAGCAAACCACAAGCGATGACACAGAGGTTAACGAGAAGAAGATGCTATCACAGGGCTTCTTGTGAAACAGCCTACTAGGAGAACATGCAAATACTGATATAAATTATTAGTCCGCCTGCATTGCCGCTGAAGGTTTGCACATATTATCAATTTCAAAGGAGGGATGTTTACATGACTATGTCGCAAGACCATGTACTATATGTAAGGCAGGAGATCAAGATAATGAGCACCATTACACATTGTCAATAGGCCGATCTCGCTAAGTTTGTCAAAATAATAACAGCTACTTTTAAACAATTAATGAATATTTACCAGAGATGTGCTCATTTCCATACTTTTAATATTCATTCAGTTACTTATCATTTTCTTTTTTATTGTATTGCATTTTCCCAGAGTTTGATTTCAATTACTGTGCAATAAGCGTCGCTGTCCACTTACTTTATTTCTGTCTCTTTTGCTTTCACACATGTGTAACTATGTCAGTTTAACTACTCAAGGGGTCACTGTGGAATAAAGGAAAAACTCATCAGATCAGCCAATTAAGTCTTGTGCCGTATTCTCACACAAACTACAAACCAAACTGAAAGTGATAGATGTCCATCACCACTCTGACAAAAGCTGTTTTCATGCAAAACCAAACCTAAAAGAGCATCTACGATATTTAAATGTCAGCTGCTAACATAAGATACTCTGAATATACAATAGAGTATGTGATCGTATGTCACGAGGAACCCTGTCTTTGGTTTAATACATCTATGTGAATCTATTACAAGCTACAGCGGACATCAAGGGAAGAGACTGTTAACGCAGGTCGCTACAGAAACAATAATAATTCAACACATTCCTGCCAAACAACCAAAGTGCAAGCGGATAATGGACGTGACACGGATAAATGACTCGTGAAACAGTATTAGACAATACCTGGAATACCTACAGTTAACTTTGAAGGGGTTGGTCTGTTTTCGCCTGGACATATTATTGCCCAGTCCCGGTAAAAAACTGGAATCTCCTCCTAACCCCGGACGGTTACCCTGAGACCAGTCCAGGTGTTTTCCGCACTGAGGGGACAGATGATGAACGAAATAATAATAATAAAAAAATGTGATCAAATCGTCTACTCGATCAGCAGAGTCGGGGCCATTTACGGGGGTAAAAAATAAAAAACGGATCCATAAAAGAGTCACATTCTTGCAGTCGTTATTAAAAAAAAAGCCCCGTCTCCAGTCGATCAGGGGGGTTTAAAATGATGATCCAAGCCCGAGCAGAGAGACACCGAGCAGCCCCGAGCCGCTCCGATCCCGAGCCGCTGGCACCCGCGCACTCACTGCAGCGATGCACGAGCTCAGCTGATCTCTAACGTAGAAGAGATGAAGCTACGCCGAACAGGATTGTGGGATATGCAGGGACGATGGGGAGTTCATGCTAAAGATACTATGATGCGTTCAGGTCGTGTGGGAGAAAAAAAAAAACGACGAAAGATTTTCACATACTTCAATATTTGTTTTAGAGATAAGTCAGAATATCTAAAAGTGGTCGAAACATATATGTCTGAGTGTTACTTTAAGGTGCATATATCTGAGTGTTAGTTTGCTATACTTTAAGATGTTTGTGAGAGGAACAACGTATTATACTTTTAGTGTCTAAAATAATCAGAATGAATGACAATTAAAAGTCTATTTTCAACGTTTTGGTATGTATTTAAAGATATTAAATATTAAGTGGAAGTAAGTGGATAACAATATGTGGACTGTTTTGTCAAACTACTATTTTCCAGGTCAAGAATGAGCCTTGATACATAACTTTAACTTTACTTAAGCCCTAAAAGTGCTAAGACCTGAAACCATAACAGCTAAGGAGCTTGCATGTTAACAGATTCATCTCCATGACAACACACACCATGGCTGATAAATCCTGAGAGATACAGCTGAAAGCTTTGAAAAGAAAGTTATTGAGTGGACCTTGAGTTGGGATTGGTTTGTCAAATCATCAACTATTTTTTTTAAAAATACAACGTAGTTTCAAACTACACATTTTTCTCCGGTAAGGAGAAGGGAGGAAATATCTTTGAAATATCAGTTCCTTAGTAGATCTTATACAAACTGTCTAGTATAAATTAAAGCCCAACTAACAACAATATATGTAATATATCTGATAACTATATATTGGTATTAATTTCAACAATGCACAACACAAACATTTTTGATAGCGATCCCTTAATTTGATAATAAATTAACTGTGACCAAATTAAGTACTGAGCAGGAAATTTTACCCTTGAAAACAAACTTGTCAGTGCTCTCTGGTGGACAAACCATGCAATGATGATACTGTTTTTAAATTACCACAAACATATCTTTGGCATTTCTGTATTGCAATTTACTTATTCTGCAAATTATATACAGACACCGACATACTGTGTCTGTGATAAGCTAATACCAGCAGATAATGAGGCTCCAGTGGGAATAAGTCTGATTCTCAGCGGGAATTATCTGGCATGTCTCACTAGGCAGGACTGATTTTTAAGGGTCAGTTCACCCAAATCACAAAGAACATGTCTGTAGATCCATTGACAACTGTTGATAGCATGGATTATCCACAATGGGAGAACTATGCATTGCTGCTGTGTGAGGTGGGCCACTAGAGCGGATGAGTGCTGATAGGAGTGTTGTGTGTTCACCCAGGTGATAAGCCTCTCGACTCTCAGGTCAAAAATATGAAAAAGTGACTTGATGGGTGTGGACATGTATAAACACTGGCATAGTGCTGATTCATACACTAAGGGTTACAGTAAGACTGAAAATAGTGCTGCATACAATTCAAAAAAAGTCCTGAGGCTAGACAAAAAATAGCATTTTCCAATATTAAAGACCACATTAAATAAACAGCAGCGCACATAAAAATTAGCATCCCATAATCTGCATACAACATTATCTAATATGTTTTGCTATGGCATTTTAAAATAACTCTCTTCATTTTTCTGCCACAGTCCAAAGAGGTAATTGGACATTCTTGATAATTCAAGAATTATCAAGGCTAGGCTAAGAAAATGTCACGTGTTACTAGAGAAGCTCCCTCTGTTTCAAGAATTTTCTAAAAAGTAAAAGTTTGTATCTTGAAACAAAATGGAAAAAGGCAGATCAAATGGCTAGAAATGTCGCTTGATGAATAAAAAAGGTCCAAGCAGTTTAATATTAGACTAAATAACTGGATAAGTTAAAGATAATTTCAGTGTTTCTATATGACATGAAAAAAAACAGTAAGTATGTAATAAGGTGATTTCCAACCCAGATTTCCTATTCAGCAGACTTCCTGTTTACTCAGACAGTTTTATGATAATTTTAACATAGTGAGGCTGCGAACTAGGGCTGCAACTAACGATTATTTTCAGTATTGATTAATCTGTCGATCATTTTCTGGAATTAGTTGTTTGGTCCATAAAATGTCAGAAAATGGTGAAAAATGTTGATCACTGTTTTCAAAAGCCCAATGTGACGTACTCAAAATGTCTTGTTTTGTCCACAACCCAAAGATATTCAAGTTTACTGTCATACAGGACTAAAGAAACCAGAAAATATTCACATTTGAGAAGCTGAAATCAGAGAATTTGGACACTTTTTCTTAAAAAATGACTCAAAACGATTAATCGATTATCTAAATAGTTGGCGATTAATTTAACAGATGACAACTAATCGATTAATCGACTAATCATTGCAGCTCTACTGCAAACACATGAATAACAGGCTCAGCCGAAGTCTTCATATCACATTACAATCACTGCATCTAATCCTGGGGTCATAAAAATTACCTTCTTTAAAAGCTTTGGAACATTTTTATATTCCACGACACCAACATCATTGTTCAACCAGAGCTTTTTGTTAAACCCATTTGATTAGTGTTTTTACTTTATCGATGATTACAGCTAAATGTTTGTTATTGTATGTTATTTTCATCTGACTTTACGTTTGATCACTTTGGAAACTGTCCCAACTTGACTATATTTCAACCTGAACTCTTATAATGATACTTACTGAGACTTAAGACCAAACCTGATGCAGTCCTTTTATCTAATGTTGAATAAACCATTAATGAAGCTCAACCTACAGAATGATTTCTTGCACAGCACAGTAACAACACTAGGTGGCGCTCCAAACCACTGAACTGCTAATGTCATAACATTACATGTAGTCGTCATCACTGACTGCCACGAGTAAACGGACCGCAGCACGACATTGACGGGGTAAAAATGTATTCTTCCGCATGGTTAAGAGAAAATATGCCATCTCAACAAAATAATCTCATCGTGTCATGACATTTACAGCGTTTGTATAACAAATGACCGATGACACGCGTTAATGCTCAAACTGAATGTCACGTTAACACAATTATTGAGAGCCAATCAGCCAATGAGATCAACGAGATAACGTTAGCTAGCTGGCTAACGATAACAAGCCTAACGTTAGCCCTTTATAGTCAACGCGAGAACGATGCTTACTAGCTAGACGTCAACTAGCAAATGATAACCAGGACTAACAGTACAGTCACCTAGCTACACCTCTCATCATCATGAAGACGTAATTCAGCTAGCGTTATTACCCATGGTGTCCAGTGAACACTGGCATATCAGGTGGGAGTCTCGGGCAGAGGCTGTGAAGAAGTCCTGTAGTACAAGCTAACGTTACTGTACGTTACGTTGATGATAAACTTCAGTCCGCGCTTCTTTCACGAGCCTCTGGGATATGTCAGTGTAACCCTCCGCCTGCGGTAGATGTGCTGAGGCTGGAGTAGCCACCATTTTGCATGTCTAGTGTGTTCCTCCCTCCATTGCTAATAGAGACGATTCCAGTCATTTTCTGGCATCATTACGGCTAGTAAGTATATTCTAAGAATAATATGTCGGCAGAAATATATGAAAACGGCTTTACGTGTGAGTAATCATCAGTGGTTTGTTTGTATCTACGTTGACAACTCTCACTGTGGCGCTGCATAGGAAGTCGCAGCCCTCTGTGCACCGGGGTTGTGCCTGTCAGCAGCTAAGTTAGCTAGCATGGTTAGCATAGCCGTATAGCTTGCTAAAACTACCTGCTGTGCTAGGGATGTGAAGCTCAACAGCCATTTATGTTGCCCACTAAATCATAATCATCGTGACAACACGCAACGCCAAATTTATGTTTGATATCTTTCTAGCTAGCTAACGTAATTAACGTTTACCTTTTAGTTCAGATAGTATTCGGACTGGGTAATAGAGAAACTAACGAGTGGTCAGGTAGCTAGCTAACGCCACAGAGGACTCGCTAGCTTGATAATCCAAATGCTTCAAGAAGGCCTAAACTGCATCATGTCCTGATCAATCGGCGACCAGATTCAGGTGTCATGCCCAGCCTGTAATGGCCTCTCGTTTCAGCTCGACAGTATTGTCTTATGCTGTTGATGTAAACCTACGTGTAACGAAATAATGTCAGCCAAGGTGAAGCTACTGCTGTAATGTCAACCTAATACAGTATGTTGCCCTTTCACTGAAAATATTAGTAGTGTTAGCTTGTTGTTAGCTGACTTTTGCTAGGTGTAATTCACGTTAGCTAAGTTACATTAAGCATTTGACGCTTGGCTCGAAGCTTAGTAATGATATCATACTTCCATTATCTTCGACTAAATGTAAACATTTCAGCAATAAGTCAACGTTGCGTTTGGATATCCAGGAAGCTAACGATAGCTAGCTTAGTGTGTTAAGGACGTGGACTCCTTTTTTTGGCTGTAGTTTCACAAGTTAGTTACTTGGTGTTGACAACGTCTTAGTTAAGAGGGCAACATTAAGATACACGCTTTTTAATAAATATATACGTCATCTGAGGAAGACCTGTTTTCATAAAACAATATGTGGGTTAACGTCAAGGAAGTCACCTGCAAGTAGGAAGTGAGCAAATGAGTCTGACGTGCAGTATGGGTGATTCTTGTACATCTTTGTCACCTTTTTCATTGCTGTGGAAGATTTAAGAAGTGCCATTTCAAAATATCGACTAGTTCTTGCGTAACAACCACTGTTTGACGGGATATAGCTGTCTGATATTGACAGTACCTATGGTGAAGAGATATGCAGGATTAAACAGAATCCAAAGTTGTCCTTTTGATATTAAATAATTCAGTGTGATTACATTATGACTGCATAATGTTATGCTTGAAACAAGACAGCTGTGACATTAATTAAAACCACTTAACCTTTAGCTCTGCTGATAGCAATGTGGTGACTAACTTTGTGGCATAATACTTACTTGAGCACGAGCAGGTGCATTAAGTAGAGCTTTATTTTACAGTTGGGTTAGCAGTTATTAATCACACAGTATAGCAACGAATTCACTAGGCATTGTCACTGTGTTTACAAATGAGTCTCCCATACACTGTAAATTGAAATAGCTCCAGAGTTTGTCTCAAGGTTCTCAAAAAGACTGAAGTATCTTAACATCAGAAGAGTTCTTTACATTATTTGATATGTTTGCACTTGTACATCTTTTTGACTTTGCATTTCAATATCACCAGTTTGCTAGATAGCCAATCATAGTGAGCATCGCCACTGTCTTGGTAACACATTTGACTTGCACAGTAGCTGATTGTTATTCTCACAGATATTTCATTTATTGTTTACTCCCTCACAGTAACAGCAGCCCCACATAGTCAGTGGTGGAGAAAGTACTGTAGGAGGTAGAATTAGTAGTTGTTTTCCAGCGTTAGTGTTAGTCGCTGTGCGAGTTTTGCCCGCTGGCTAGTTTGCAACCTAACATAGCCAAATAAATAACTATTTGTATATGTTAACTGAGCCTACTTCTTGGAAGCAACAACTAGTGCGAGTAGAGAAAGGATGAAGATGGCTGGGGGTTAAGGACATGAACCCTTGTTTGCACACAGCTAGTACTTCATTGGGACATGCTGCCATCGGTTGTTGGTTTGAGATCTGTTGAGCAACTTCAGGGCCTCTACAAGTTCAGCTATTAATTCACGATTGCCAAATAGTGAGAGTTTAGCTCAGTAATGGCTCTTGGCTGTCCTCGACAGATTGAGAATTTATATGGAGTAGAGGGTCTTGGTATGAGGAGGAAGGTGGGGTGGCTGCAAATAGTGTTGTATTCACAAACTAACTAATGTTTGCACATCATTGTAACAGTCTGGCAGACTTTTTAATCAATCATTCTGTACTGATGTTGGAAAAGAAAAAATGATAAATTCACAAATCTGAAAAACCATAAAAGTGCGTTCAAACACTGGTCATAATATTTTGACTGTCAAATACATTTCATATCATCTACTAAGGTGCAGGACACAGAACATTTAACTGCATATAGGAAGCAGGGAATACATGTTGAACATGTACAAGCTGACACAATACCAATAATTTGATTTCATTTTTACTCTTGCATGTTTGCTCTTCCTTGTTGTGGAATTATCAATTATTTATTGCTATGCACAGCTGATCACTTAGAGTTGGTGATATAAGAAGGGATAGAGTGGTTTGCCCTGATAGTATTTCATTTATAACATCTGAGTGCATAGCTGAGCACAGAGAGAAAATAAAAAGACAAAGTGCAGGTTACAACAGCCTGGCAAATTGCGTAGAGAAAATGCTTCTCCCCAGTGGTGTCTCTAATCTTCATCTTGCAGCTGTCTGATGATCTTTTTGTCTAGTTTAACTGTGCAACTCTTTCCCAACAAAAAAGGTAATAGTGAATATTACATATGTGCTTTCAATTTCTAACAACAAAGTCCTCATAGTGTTCAATAATCTAATGTAAAACCACTTCAAACTGTGTGTTTTATTTCTTAATGTTTCTAGTATGATGTCTCAGACTTGACAGGTTGACTGTTCCCTGTGGTAAAAGGGAGGTGTGGCATGCTTTTTGCTTGTTGCTGGTTGTCAGGCTCTGAAAGCTAGTCTAGGGTGGCTCTCCAAATCTCATGAGAGAAAAGCTTGTTATGAACATTTCACAGTATGTGCAAAGTACGCCCATATAGGAAAGATGTGTTAATGATATTGCATAATTTGACTAAATGACATAGTGTTAGTCAATTAGGTTGTGAATAAATCCCTTGCTAAAAATGAGATGCCTACAAAACTAATGTTTTGGCATGGTATTGTGCACCTGTGATCAGCTCTGCCGTTTCTTATTGTGACACACTTTGGGGGTTTTTTTCTTCAACTTTTTGGCGCAGGGCGTGGACCTGCACCTTTTGTCATTGTCACACTTGTGACAGATATCCCCAAGCACACTGAGCCGTTTTGTCCGACAAAATCTGTATGGGCTGTAGTGACTCATCTGTGTGATCACCACCTTAATCTGTAATATGGCTGTAAAGCAGAACAGTTCCCTGTTTGTCTCTGTAGTAAGGTTGAGTAAAGCTGACCTTGGTGAGTGAACCTTGGGCTGTTGCTGCCCAACTATTGAATAAGCTCAAGGCTCCCCATCTTGTGGTCTTTCCAATCCACCTACGATGTGCTCAACCCCTCCTTTGAAGTGTTGTCTTTTAAACTAAAGACACTTCTACGTCCCCGAAATAGAAACAAAAATTTTAAAAAATGGCATTTATGGATAATAAGAAATATTTTGTTTTGGCTTTAGAAGAATGTGCTGTTGGTACTGCAACTGCAAGAATGAGGAACTGTAATTTAATCAGCTCTCAGCAGAGGCTGGATTTACCTTCTTTAATGTGTACACATTTGATTATAAGCACAGCAAGAGGCAGGGATTCCTGATTTATGGAGCCCAACACAAGGTCCATTCAGCTCAGGTAATTTAAATGGTGTTAAGACAGACAGACAGTAGATTTCTGGCTTTATTAAAGTGTGGCCTTGCCTGAACACCCTCCCCATTCCTCTTTGATCACAGTGAGTTCTTAGAGTCCCTACAAACCACCTCCTTATGCAACAAAAGATGCCCTCATTCCCTCTATGTCTGGATCCTTATTTCCCTCAGTAGACTGGCATAGTTTCAAAAATGTCATTTGATCTCGTAAACGATAGTTAATAATAAGAAAATTTATGGAGGTGTTCTTCTTTGGCCATTTAGATACAAATATTGCAGCCTCCACATTATACAGGTTTAAAAAGAAGAGTCAGGAGAAACCAAGTATATTTAAGACAAATTTAAATTTGATGTTGGGTTAATTTAAAGCTCATTCTTCACGGTCACCTTAATCTATAAATGCTCAGGCAATTGTCGGGAGTCGGTGTCATGTGGGAACAGGAGCTGGAGTTGATTTTCCACGTAAGGCGCTCTGACAATTAGCCAGCTTAGGACCTAGTAAGATTTCCATAAGTCTTATGGCTGCGCTCTAGTGGGAACAATAGCAGCAACATTACTGGTTAACACAAATGCTTTTACGACACAATTTTATGTATAACAGTCACAGAGCCACTACACACAGTTGCCTTTGGTGTTACACTGCGTATAGTGTCACCTGCTATTGCCATTGAAAATCCTAAGGGAAAAAATCAGCAAGCTAGTAGGAGGCATCCAATATCCCATTTTGAAAGTATTCCTCTGATGCTTAGCATGACAGCAATCCAGCCGGAGGAATTACTCACTCTACTACAAAATAAATATGAAAATACATTATTAAGGCTGTCTGTGTCACAACCTTTTTTCTGTGGTGTAGTAATTGTATAGGGGAAAAAAAGCATAATCTATTTGTTGTGTGACATGTTTTGTGATCACAGAAATCCTCTACCTTATTTGGATAATAAAACCAAAGGCAGACTGTGACTTCCAACCATCTCTGGAAGCTAGTTGGTTAAGGTCTTTGTAGACATGCTTTTATTAAGTACTTATCAATGCAGTCTCACATTTAAAAGAATTAAATTGTTCATGAGAACAGTTGTGTATCAGATCAGTGCCATCCATTTGTTTTATCACATAAGAGTTTTTTTTAGGGTCTCTGCTCTGTCCAAATGCCTTTTATGTTTCTGTCTACCAAAATGGATTCGCCCAACAAGTAATTACCATCGTTTCTGTTGCTGTAGCAGCTTAATTATGTACTGCATGCTGGCAGATAAAAGGCTTCATGAGCTGGGACACAAAATGTACCTCTCTCTAAGTAGAGGGGTCACCGTTATTAGTTTTCAGTTTGATTAGAATTGAAATTGAGATGTTGAATGGTGTAACCAAACACCTGGGAACGTGCATGTCAACATTTACATTTACGGTTAATAACTTCCAAACGTGGAATTTATTTTCCCAGATTTCGATTTTTTTTTAAGAAAACAACCCCCATAGTTGAAATTCCTAAAATCTGCTCTTAGAAACTGACAGATTCGAAATTGTACAACAAATCCAAAGAGTCCTTAAATGAAGCTTCTTCCTATTTGTCGCCAACAATTTAAAAATACAGTTTTCATATACACGACCACACATTTTAACGTTCTGTATGATTGTTCCTCATGTGTTCTGTATCTCGCCTCTTAGTTTTCTTGAGATAGTCATACTGGCTTTAGTTTGTAAAAACATGGTTGGCTACTTTAGTGAGATGCTTCCATTTTATTGATATAAACACCTTGAGGGTTAGGGTTAGAGAAATTAGTTTCTTAGATATTATTTAGAATACAACAGAACCATGACAGGACAGCTCTGATTCATGCCAGCACCTTGCCTATGTTGTCTGTTTTGAAGAAGTAAGCATAGTGACTTTTGGATTTATTTCTTTGTAAATGGAAATTTTTTTGTGTGTTGGTCCATATAAACACAAGAGAATTTATTCTCATGACTAAGCATTTACTTATAAATATTTAAATCTCTTCCTGTGGCTTAAAGCCTGTGTGCTCTCAGAAGCTTCTCCACGAGGGAATGGAATTTCACCTGCCATTCTCCTTTCCCTCTGCACTTTTAATACTATTTAAAAAATGCAGCTCTCAGTGGAATAGTCATCTATTTGCCTTCTTAAGCCAAATATTCATCGTATCCTTTGCTAACGGTGTTTTAGAAGTTGGTTTGTTTCCCAAAAAATACAATAAAAATTTTTTTTCCCCTATGTACCTTGAGTGCAATCTTTCTATCCGGATAGTTTAAGTCAGTATGTTTTACATACACATAAGAAACCAGGTTATCGGGAGAAATCTGGTTAAGGCCAGAAACCAGAGAATGTGTTCACAAGTACTGCAATGACTTTACTCAACTGTAAAACTTACCTTTGAGTGCAGCTTGTTAGCAAATCAAATTTCCTTCCTGCCCACAACCATATTCTTGGACCAAGGCTGACATATTTCAGGTGTATAAGTGATGTAAGATGCTGCAGTGCGAAGTTTTATTGTCCCTCAAATTAGAAGTGTGGCTTTTCTGTTTCGCTGTTGTCTATTCTAGTGCCATCCCTAAAGCAATGGGTGCCAACCTGTTTCTTTTCTTCCTGTTTTCCAGAGAATGCCAGCTCCGATCAGACTGCGGGAGCTGATCCGGACTATCCGGACAGCACGGACCCAGGCAGAGGAGCGTGAGATGATCCAGAAAGAGTGTGCTGCTATCCGCTCGTCCTTCAGAGAGGAAGACAATACATACCGTTGCAGAAATGTGGCAAAGCTACTTTATATGCACATGTTGGGCTACCCGGCACACTTTGGGCAGGTATGTTTGGTGATGGTGGGCAAAATGAATAGAGGAAGCTTTTTGGATTTCCAGTAACAGTATTGTTACAAAGCGTATACCCTCGGACAGTTTTATGACATGATGACTTGTTTTCCAGCTGGAGTGCCTGAAGCTGATTGCGTCCCAGAAGTTCACTGACAAACGAATAGGTTATTTGGGAGCAATGCTGCTGCTGGACGAGAGGCAGGACGTCCACCTACTAATGACAAATTGCATTAAGAAGTAAGTGGAGGCAAGATCCTCAGTGAATATATTTAATATTTTGCTTTAAAGTAACACTAACAGTAAGAGTAATTTGTTGAATTTGTGATGAAAGATTAAATTCATGACCTGTGCTTTAAAGTAGGAGGTGATGGCAAATCCCCCGAATCTACCTTACCTTCCAGATTTTTCTTGTATGTATACTTCTGTGTTTTCATGGCTCATTCAACTCTCGTGTCCCGTCCCAGTGACTTGAATCACAGCACACAATACGTCCAGGGCCTGGCCTTGTGCACACTGGGCTGCATGGGTTCCTCAGAAATGTGCCGTGACTTGGCTGGGGAGGTAGAGAAGCTGCTCAAAACATCCAACTCCTACTTGAGGAAAAAAGTAAGCTTCATTGTTGTCATGTCTATATGAATACTTAAAGGATCTAAAATATGTGGTTGACTATCCATGAATGAAAATGTATGCATGTGTGCTGAACAGTTACACTTAACACTCAGAAGTGAAAGATTGTGTTAAAGGTTGGGCTGTTTCTTCATTGAGTGTCTTCATGTGTGTTGACAGGCAGCGTTGTGTGCAGTTCATGTCATCAGGAAGGTTCCAGAGCTTATGGAAATGTTCCTTCCAGCCACAAAAAACCTGCTGAGCGAGAAGAACCACGGTAAGTGTAAACGGTTTGTCAGGATGTAGTTGCTGGCTGGTGGGAAAGTGTGCTCGTCCTACACAAATGCAGACTTTGTCCTATTTCCTGCCACTCACAGTGCGTTGCTCAGAACAGCTGGGCAGCTCATGTCCTTTTTGTGGTGTCCTTTGCAGAGGAGAGTGGAATTAATGAGTCTGTCAAAAACTCTGGGCCTTGTGTGCCCCTCATATAGGGGAGATATGTCACAGGAAAATATTTTTTGTTACGGTGCTGAAATAATTTGATCTTCTTTGACATGGTGTAGCGATGCAATAGTGATTGCTTCAGATAAGACAATTTGAAAATGTATGTATTTGTTTGCTATTTTTATAGATCATTATTGTTTGTCCTGCAATGCACGCCATTGAATATTGTATAAATGGAAGATGATGTGAAATGGCCATGAGATACACAAATATGCACCAAGCATGGCCAGGAATTGCTAATGTGAACTTGCAGATGTAGACTGATAATCAAAAATCTAAAGAAATGTTGGAATCATAACTATGCAAATAGTAACTAGACCACATACCTACTCTTGTATAATGTGCATTAAATTTTAAACAAACACCCAACCCACTCAATGATGTGAACAAGTTGTCTCACATGTAAAAATGAATTACAGAATTGATTACTAAGTCAAAAAGCCACTACAAATTTTAAACATTGTGTTAAAATATGGCATATTTATGGCCGTGTTGTTTGGCTTCAGAGCTCACCACAACTGCTTTCCACAGCTGTCACTTAGATGATGAGTTTTCAACCTTGTAACATTCAGATCAGGTCACCAGGAAATGATTAGCTTGTGTGATAATCTTACAGATTTATGATGTTGTCACCCGATGTCCTCTGCGGTTAATCATATGTATGCTAGTACATCATATTTTTTGACATCTGACTTGGGCTTCTGTGTGGTTGGTCAGCCTGGGTACTGGTACAAAGAACTACAAGAGCAAAGCCTGCATATTGGTGCATGTCTTGTAATGCTTCAATATTTTTGTCATTAAGTCTGTGTTCAGACTGACAAAAGCACTGCGTGGCAATAACACAGCATGTTCATTCATTTCAATGAGACCACTTCATTGGTACATCAAAATTAGAGTCGTCCGGCAGAAAAAGTTGAACCTGGCTCCACTTTTGCCACAACACAACATAATCTGGCAATGAACTGCGTAGACCAATAAAATTTATGCAAGCTTGCATTCCTGTTAGATTACTTTATAATACGAAGGAATAATTAGCCAATTTCAATACAGAGGATGCAACAGTTGTTGCCTTGATAACTTTATTAGAGTTGTAAAATCTTTGTGCAGTGTTTTGGCTATGATAAGCCTTCAAACTCATGGATCTGTTACTCAAACTGGCCCTCCTGAAACGTTTTTTGTTGTATCATAGGTACCTAAAATAATGGCACCCACCACCATAGCCCCTTATGTTTTTAGGTCTGAAAGCCTGGTAACAAACAAAACTAAACAAACTCAACATATTCAATCAAAACAAATGACCTTTCCTTTGTCTGTTCCCCCAGGTGTTCTCCATACATCAGTTGTCCTCCTCACTGAGATGTGTGAAAGAAGTCCTGACATGCTGGCCCACTTCAGAAAGGTACAAACAGATTCTCTTACTCGAAAGGACCTTAAAGTAATGAGTTATGCATTTGTCTTAAGCTCACGTCACATTTCATTCTCCCTTTGCGCACACATTTCCTTTTGGTATAGCTAAGCTAGACAGACATGTTAAACTTTTGAGGCTTGGGTTGCGCTACAGGTTTGCTCTACATTCAAAGTATGTCTCAATCTTTTATCTCCTACCGCTGTCTTTTCCTCTTGTATTTCAACTGCTGCTGTACCTCTCCTCCTCTAGGTATAACAAAACTGTGCCAGAAGCACCACCCTTCATGCTCATGATCTAAACTTTATTTTAAGCTCTCTGAAAGTGAATGATTTCCAGTTTCCCCTCCCTAACATCTACCTCATATTTTTTCTGTCATTTGTCTTTGTTACAATTCCTGCATTGTGTTAGAATGAGAAGGTAAGAGTACATTCTGATCTCATAGCTGGTGCATGCTGTAAATAGTAATCACTCCTCACAGTCACCTCAGATGTAACCAAATTTGTGTTGAGTAATTTCATGTTGTGTTTTAATTTATAATTTTAATTTATTTAACTTGTACGGTGATCATTACGATGTCAGTGTTTTGAATATTTACTAAAAGAATTATTGGTCCATTTGTCAGATACATTTCTCACTATTGTTTTGAGTGTCATTATTTGCCTAATATGCAACTCATTTGATCACTGTCTATTTGAAAGCAGTTGAGTTGGTGTGTTTTCACATGATTGCCACAGGTGTTCACCAGGGACAGATGATTTACATTATCTGTGTCACTGTTAGACGGTAGCTTATTTTGTTCTGTCACTAACCGTCTTAGGTCTGTGTAATTGTGAAGAGGTGGCTTTCTGTAATGAGCAAGAGTAGTACTAGGATGTCATGTTAAGGCAAAGGTTTAGATTTCTTTTTTCTTTTTAAAAATCACACTCTGGCATTTTGGTTTGGTTGTTTGTTTGTCATCCTACCCACAGCAATCAGTCAATTCAATTTCATCTCTGTGCATCCTGTAAAGTGATCTGCTCTGGAACGTGTTCAGTCTGGCATAAAGGAAAGACTGAAAGCAGGCCTAAACAAAACTAAAAGTGAAAAACTAGACTAGGCTTTCTAACAACTCCAAACCTATTTACATGCTGTATCTGGTTAGTGAGTATGTTAGTCACCATTACATCTAAGAATTTCCAAGAACTGGGCTAGTAGTTTCCCTGCTGATAGTTTTGGGTGCAAAGAGATGAAAACGATGCCCAGTCTTCTAATTTAATGCTGGATGAGACAGCAAACTGTTTGCCAAAATGTTGGAGTGTTCCTTTATGGTTACATTTTGTTAACCCTTTTCAGAAGACATTGATAGATCAAAAGTACGTAGATTAGAAGATTAATTATGTCGAGAAGTTTACTTAATATAATTAAATTTTTTTGTTGGCATTGACTTAAACTCTAGTTTTAAATATACATGTATTTATTTAGCCATGTTCATATGTGACAGAAGTGTGTATGCAGATTTCTTTTTCTCTCAAAGCCAAATGTTCTAACCTAATATTTTTGTACGATCAAGGTTTTGATTTCACAACCTCAAAAACTATTCAATCACCTAAGTTTCAACCATATTACTCTACCTCAATAAACAAAAATTCCAACCCCCTTGCTCTTGATATGAGTTTGGCTGGCTGCCACTGTTGATAAAAAATTATTAGCTTTAAAAGTTAATGAGGAACAATGTTATATCAATGTTGAAGAGGAAAAGTAGAAAATTTGAGATCTACACAAAATATTGTGATGCGTCTCCTTTTCTGTTCTGTTGTTGGTCTTTTTGTAGTTGGTTCCACAGTTGGTGAGAATCCTGAAGAACCTAATCATGTCTGGATACTCTCCTGAGCATGATGTGTCAGGCATAAGCGATCCTTTCCTGCAGGTAAATCTCCCTCTTTCTCGATGCAAGTACCCTCTACTGTAAGTGCAGATTTTGGTTTGGCGTGATGCTTGTGCTGTACCATACCGTGAGCAACCATGATCAGAACTTGTGATGTGGGAACAGCATCAACTGTGTTTCATGAGGACAGACATATCAAAGGAAAAGGCAATATTTCAAGCTGTTGTGTCATAAAAGTGCTAAAAATGTCACAATGTTGGTGTAGATACATTTTTATTTAACAGGGAGTTAACAGACGGAATTACAAACAATTGAAGCATGAAATGGCACACCTAGCTAAAGCAAGCTAAGTTGTGCAAGTAGAAAAAGAACGGACAAACAGCAAGCAAGGAGCAGGGCAAGAGAAACCAATTTACCCGTGAGGGTCAATAAAGTACATCACATTTATCAAGTGAACTGACAGGACTGGATTGTTTGTTTCTTTCCTTAGGTGCGGATATTGAGACTACTGCGAATTTTAGGCAGGAGTGATGATGACTCCAGTGAAGCAATGAATGACATTCTTGCACAGGTTAGAATTCAACGTAATCATTGCTTTTGGCCAAAAGCCTCATAGAGTGAGTGTTATTGTGGGTTACTGACAAACGCATGGTATTTGTACTCACAGGTTGCAACGAACACAGAGACGAGTAAAAATGTAGGCAATGCAATTCTGTACGAGACTGTGCTGACAATAATGGACATCAAGTCTGAAAGTGGACTGAGGGTGAGTTAATTGAATATAAACAAAAGCTTTGTATGAGTATTTTTTTTCTTTCTTGCCTAAATTACTTTTTATTTTACAGGTCTTGGCCATTAACATACTAGGCCGCTTCCTTCTAAACAATGACAAAAATATAAGGTAATTAATCACTTACAGTACTCGGCCTTGCATGCATTGAGTCATCCAAAATGTTATTATTAATCCCTGATGATATCTTTTAATTAAACTCACCATTCCAGATACGTGGCATTGACATCTCTACTAAAGACGGTACAGACAGACCACAACGCAGTGCAGAGGCATCGGAGCACCATTGTGGATTGTTTAAAAGACCTGGATGTGTCCATCAAGAGGTGATTCGCAGTGCTTAAAGTTCACACATTACTTTATCTACAATTTTTTACGTTTCTTATTATTTAGCCTTGTTGTTTCTGACCTTTTGTCTGCTTTTCATCGTTGTGTAGACGTGCAATGGAACTGAGCTTCGCCCTGGTGAACGGCAACAACATTAGAGGCATGATGAAAGAGCTGCTCTACTTCCTGGACTCCTGTGACCCGGAATTCAAAGCGGACTGTGCATCAGGAGTCTTTCTAGCTGCAGAGAAGTATGCCACTGACACACTCACTTCACTACGCTCTATGGCTGTGCTCAGCTGCTTTGTAATAATGTGATACATGTCCTGTGTGACCTTGTCATGTGCAAGAGATTTTCAACTGTTCATTTTCCTTTCTTAGTACTTCAAGCTTAGAGGTCTAGGTTGATAGAACCAGTAACTGCATCTGATTTAGATACATGTAGACTAAATGTCATTTATGCCTGTGAAGAGGGAATAAAATCCACCTGTTGTGTTACAGAATTCAGTGTACAACATACTCTGCATAAAGCTAAAAAGCTTGTTTGTGGTACCACAGTGGACAGGGGATGGCCAACATTGAAATGCTGTATGATGATAAAATGAGTGATCCATCGTCTGACAGACCATGTTGATACCATTTAATTTCTGACAGCATTTGTCTCCTGGCTGCATAGAGTTTAGATAACTTCACTTGTTCATGATTCTTGAGTCCTTTGCAAGGACTAATCAATGTATTCTTTGTGTTACAGGTACGCTCCTTCGAAAAGATGGCACATAGACACCATTATGAGAGTCCTGACGACAGTACGTATATTACAAAAACACTCCAGTGCCTCTAATGCCTTTGATTGTTGATTGGATTTGATTCTTGCTCGCATTCATAATAGTCCTAAAATTATTACCTTGAGTATTACAAATGATCTCATCAAATCCTCCGACAATGCTGCTTTAGTTTTACTGCAACTACAAATACATATTTGAGGTTCATGTGCGCTTCTCATTTGACATCTCTGCTCATCCTCACAGGCAGGGAGCTATGTGCGAGACGATTCTGTTCCCAACCTCATCCAGCTCATCACCAACAGCGTGGAGATGCATGCCTACACAGTACAGAGACTTTACAAAGCCCTGCTGGATGACATCTCGCAGGTCAGAGCAGTTCTGGTTTATGTCATGATTAGATATGGGACATCTCTCATCTTTGAAACACACAGTCATAGATTTGGTGATGTAATATACATTGCATTTTAAACTAGACTTGTGTTTCTCTGTGTTCTGTAGCAACCTCTGGTGCAGGTGGCATCCTGGTGCATAGGAGAGTACGGGGACCTGCTGGTATCTGGGCAGTGTGAGGAGGAGGAGCCCATCCAGGTACACCTGGAAGAATCCCAGCCAAAAACCACATACACAGAATCACACACACACAAATTGAAGACTGCACCATGCACAAACCTCAAACCTGAGAGAAACATTAAGTCATCAGATGTTGTGTTTTTCTTCTCTTCCTTTTGAATAAAGGTGAGCGAGGATGAAGTTCTGGACGTGCTGGAAGGCCTCCTGGTGTCCAACCTGTCCACACCTGTGACTCGGGGTTATTCCCTTACTGCCATCATGAAGCTGTCTACTCGCTTCAGCAGTGTTAAGTGAGTAATGTCCTTTTACGCCTATTCTATACTTTGAAGCTTTGCAAACATTTGAGTGCCAAGGTGATAAAGTTTATAAAGCCATAACCAGTGCTACTTTTCCCCTTTGCTAACCTGTAACATTGTGTTTTAGCCGAATCAAGAAGGTGGTTTCAATATATGGCAGTAGCATCGATGTGGAGCTGCAGCAGAGAGCTGTGGAGTACAATGCGCTTTTCAAGAAATACGACCACATGAGGTGAAACTGAATTACACTCTACCAGACTATCACATCATCACAATCACATTGTACCAGTTAGTAGATAAGGAAAATCCTCCAGTGGTTGATCTTGGTCCTTCTTTTGTCTCCCTCTTGCTTGTTTCCTGACTACAGGCCAGCTCTCCTGGAGCGAATGCCCATTATGGAGAAAACCGCTACCAATGGCCCCACAGAGATTGTACAGACAAATGGGGAAACAGAGCCCTCTGTTGTGGAACCGAAACATCCACCACCTGTCACCCAGCCAGCCAGCCAGGTGAGGGCAGTTTTAATTACTTTAATATGAAGAAATGAAAGAACATAAAATTCTTGAAATGAGTAACTAGATTAACAATAAAGTTTCTTTTTATTTTAGCACAAAAATATAAAATCTAATGGTGTGGAAAAAATATTTTGATTAAGTTGTTTTGGACAGTGTAGATTTTTTTTTAGATGGTTCATGCAAAATGGCTGAATGTAGGTCTATTGATAATTCTTTTTACATTTCTTTAAATAATTCTTTTTATGTATTTATTTTTTGTAATGTTATTTAATATGGTGTACACATAAATATTGCAGGTATTTTATTATGCTTACATGTTGTCCTTGTCTCCCAGGCTAATGATTTATTAGACCTGCTGGGTGGTAATGATGTGGTGCCAGTAATCCAGACCACGATGCCCACCAAGCCTGCCTCAGCTGGAGGAGAGCTGCTTGATCTGCTGGGTGACCTCTCGCTAAGTGGTAGGATGCTCTGTTTAAAGCTCTCTATTACCTTTTAGAGCAAAGCAAGGACCTGGTATAAACCTGTGTTTGCCACCAGTGTGAATGTGATTTGTCCAACCTGTGCCTGCTCAGCAGTAACGTACTCTGGTTTTGGTATAAAAGAGTGGAAAAAAAACCCTGGTGTGTTGCTCTCCCCTGTTTCCAGGCGGCCCAGCCCCTGCTCCTGCTCCCTCTGTGCCCACTTCCCAACCCTCTTTCCTCCTGGATGGCCTCTCCTCACAGCCCCTGTTTAATGACATTGCAGCTGCAGGTGAGGGTCCGTTGCTCCCCTTGACCATCCACTCCCAAATACACAGTAGTTTGTGGTATTGTCCTTGTGTATTAAACTACTTTGTCATTGTATTTTTCTTTTCTTGGATTACAATGACACATCTAATGAAATGTTAGTTATCATATCTCTAAATCTTTTGATGGTCTGCTCCTCTGAAATCTCTACATAGCTATTCCTCCCATGACGGCATACAACAAGAATGGTCTAAAAATAGACTTCACATTTGAGAGGGCTAATCCCAATCCAAACATCGCGGTCATCACCATCCATGCTTCCAACTCAACAGAGGCGGATATGACAGACTTTGTTTTTCAGGCTGCAGTACCAAAGGTAAGCAGGCTGATATAATTGGCTAAATGCCATACCTTCTAATGGGTAATGGTCTTTATTACTGATGAGCTTCCTGTGTAGTTCTACAGTGTGAATGTCCTACAGTTTTGCACTGCAGATTTACGTACAATGCCACTGATGTGTGCATCATGTATACAGAACCCACATGAATGTAAATTTTAATCTGTAATCTGAAAACAAATTTTAAGCCAGTCAGTACAAGTGGAAGTTAATCATTAATAGAATAGCAATGGCTTTGGCATGCAGTAGTTTTGACTAGTTTTGTTATTTATGTTTTATTTTAGGAATGCTTTGACTTTGACTTTTGGGACCAATACCAATTCAAATAGCTTGATTCATTTTGTATTTTCTGTGCTGTTTTTAAATATCCTACGTACAAGATGCTGTAAAAGCCACTACTATGGTCTCATGTTTGTTACCGTTGTTATTTTGTTGGACTCAACTACTCAAAAATGATCAGATTTATCTATGCCAATAGTTCCAGATTTTAAAAGTAATTGACTGTTTTACTGGGAAATATTGCTGACCACAAGTCTGCTTGACCTTACGAGAGTAACATACGCTGCCACTGTGGTCTGTTGTTTCTGTAGTGTAAAATTTAGATCAGATTGTGTTGGCTTAAACGGGGCACAGGAAATCATAGAACATTCAAAGATAGCATGCTTGTAAGGAATTAGCTTTGCATATCTTAGTTAACTTTCAGCAAGCTATTACAGGCCCCCAGTATTCACCAGGCAGCCCAAATATACTGTGTGCCTCACTGCATTACAAGTCCCTCCATTGCCAGTGGCGCCATCCTGAGTGTGTTTGGCTAGACAGAAAGATAAGTCATGTGTGTGTCGTGGAGATCTGGCGGCCATGATGGATCAGGCAACGAAAACACTGCTAGTGACGTTTATTATTTGCCTGCACCACCTATTTTACAATTGCATTATCTGATCGATAGATTTAAAAAGTGGAATTGAGTCATTTGAACTGAAGATTCATCATTTGTGGTTTGTGCCCGATCAATGTGAGCATCCCTGTTTCATACTGCTGTAATGACCCCATTTCTCCATGGGTATCATTAAATTTTCATCTAACATGGTGTCCCCTATCTGTTTGTCAGACATTCCAGCTGCAGCTCCTCTCCCCTAGCAGTAATGTTGTCCCAGCACTCAACCAGGGAACTGTCACACAGGTCATCAGAGTCCTCAATCCACAGAAGGTGAGTTTGTCCTTCACAAATTGTGTTTCGATCAGTTTTTTTTTCTCTTTGAAGCACACTTATCACACTTAAGACCTGTGCAAATGCTTTGCAAGAATTTCCTCTTTTATAAACATGATCATCCTCACAAAATTTCAGCAACAGCTACGAATGAGGATCAAGCTGACGTACACCCTCAAAGGCTCGCCTGTGCAAGACCTGGCTGAGGTTAATAACTTCCCCCCTCAGTCCTGGCAGTGATGAGCTGCTTCTGTTGCTCTTAAAAGCCCCCACCAAGGGAACTATGAAAACGATTTTCCTTTCACCTCCCTCCTTTCTTCCAACGGATCCCCCTGTGACGTCACTGCAGTCCGCTGCCCTCGAGTTGCATGGGAAGCAGCAGAGCATCTAACACAGGAGAAAAATACAGATGTTATGAAGACCCTATTGACTATTGACATCACCAGAATAATTGGGAAAACATATCAATCAATGAACTTTCTCTCTTTCTTTCTTAATTGGTTTCCATGATCTCTTTGCGTAGTAGTACTATTTTCCACATGCACCCTCCGCCCAGCACCATTACCACCCACAAAAGCACATACGCACACCATTCACTGTGGTACGCTTTACATCTCAAGTCACTGTAGAGAAAAAGTGTTGCCCACTATGAGCACTGCAGTAACCATAGTTTTTATTTTAATTTATAATTAAACTAAAATGCAGTTGAAACACTTCGCTCCATTGATATTTATGATTGGCTTTGCATTCAGATTTTTCAATATGAACCTTCAGTCCTATGATGGCAGCAGAAAAAGCTTTGAAAGGTTTATTTTAGCGAGGTCATAAACTTCTTGGATAACCCCCTTTTTTTTGACTCTCCACATCATGAGCAATACAACTTGTCGGAGTTGTATTCATTTTGAATTACATTAATTTGCTTAAAGCACGTTTGAGCATTGTTAGGATCACAATCACACCTTGACTCAAGCTCGGAGGGGATTTTCTGGTAGTAGGCCTCGTTATCCTATGTTTCTATAGGAAGTAGTCTACATTTGTTTTGTCACAATGATAAGAGCATAAACAAATCCAAGACGCCCAGTTCGATCACCTGCGGCTAATTTCAGAGATTGTGCTCCGATTTTCCCACACAGCTCTCCTAAAATCATCTCACCTGTAGCTTTAGTTTGAGATCTGTATAATAAATTCAACGGTTAATTGCTTTGCATAGTTTGAGGAGGTTCATTCATTAGGATGGCTGCAATCCAGGCCTGAAATTTATCTGAAGATAAGCTGATTGCATTTGTGTTGGAGATCTGCGTTTTAAACTTTTTCTGCATCTGTGTCCTCACAGTCTAGCTTGCAATTTAGATACATTTCAGATTTGTTTAACCTGGTTGAACTTAGTCACCATGCACATACATGTAAATGAAGCTTGTTATGAATGTAGTTACATGCACTGAATGCTTTTTTTCCCCCTCAAGTCTTCTTTTTCATGGCTGTCCTCTTTGATGGGGACACTCATCTTATTGGCACTATTTTTGTGAAAGTATGTTTTATTTCTGCAGTAATTTGACTTAATTATTTATGCCTGATATCAAAGTGATGTGCCTTTCTGACTTAGCTAGATAAAAGCCCCTGAACTATTGAGTTCTGTATGAGCTTGGTTTGTAAGTCTGCTTGTGTGCTGATCGTGTTTTCAATCTGAGGGAAATGGTCCTGTTGGATTTGAATAGGTATATCACTTCATTTAATAAGTTAAACTTTTTCACTTCTAATTCTCATAATGAGTTAATAATCAGTCATCCACTAATACTGGCCTACCTGGATGTCCACAGCAATGTTTTTTTGTCCTTGTTTTGACAAAAACATAAATTATAGCTACATGATTCTGATCGTCTCTTTCCCTGTACTGTGTGGCAGACTTTCTATTAAAAATGCCTGTTGGATGTTATTAATAATAAGTCCTAAAAACAAAGCAAATCTCAAAGATTATGGCAGCTAATAGATGTAAACTTTTCATAAGCTGGCATCAAGGTTTCACGTGTTTTTAAAAAGTATAAATGTTCTACTAAAGTGAAATATCATTAAGATTCCCCCCACCGTCAATAAACGTTGAAGTGTGAGTTTGGATCACTTGGTGAGGTACTGGGACGGGTTGTTCTGTGGTGACTGTTAGTATAATTTCTTGGCTCTCGTCTTCTCCAAATCAGAATTCTGACCATGCTGTCGGGGACAGCAACCTTAATACCTCACAATGTTCTCTCTTTCTGTTAACTTTCAGTGGCAGTAGATTGACAGCTTTGTTTAGTCATGAATTGCAATCAAGGGGAGCATCTGCATGAGAGAAACTAATGGTAGTTTGTACATCTCATTACTTAACAAGCTTAGCAGTCCTGCGATGCTGTGTTGAGATCCTCAGATGTTCAATCAGGCTGTATACTTCTTTTCACTATGCTTCACTATCTTCTAACTTCTGTGACCAAATCAGAGAAACTATTAGCTTTGGAAATATTTTTGAGCTATGATATGTGTATATGGAGAAAATTATTTCAGTTTAACTTTTTTCTGTTGTTGACAAATGCTATATTGGCTTTTTTTCTGTACATATTGAGGGCTTTTACAATTTTGTCTCTTGTACTATCTTTCATCCTTTTTTTAGATACCATTTTCTAAAAATTCCAATTATTCACAATGTATATTGTCTAAATAGATCTAGTCAACATCAGTCTATAAAGACTTCCCTGTATCATCACTCATTCATTGTAAAAGATATATGATCTGCTGCCTGTACATTGTATATAGTTGTAAAACAAACGAAAGCTGATCAAACTAAATAAAACCCACATGAAGACTTAAAAGATTAGCTAGGAAGTATAATTGTATGCATATATGTACAAAAAAAATCTTAAAAGGATGCAATTGAACTGCATTTGATTTACTATTCTTCATACTTCATTCATGATCGGATGTGTCATCTTTACTTCTTTTACAAAGGTAGTTGGAGAGTCAGTAGGCTACTTGTTGGGGTTCGTTTGGAACTTGTGAAATAAGGGTTGAACCCGTCTTAACAGATGTTGTCTGAATGATGTATTGTACTACTGAGAAACCCAAGCACAGTGCTGCACAGCAGCAGAAGTGGCACCTCGCTTCATCTGCTTCCCCGCCCCTCAAATGCCTCATGCATCCACGCCCTCCTTCGAAGAGGAGCAGGTCTCTTGCCAAGATGTAACTCTTCCTTCTGGCCTCATGTGTGGTTAAGTGTTCTGTGCTCCTGACAGTTCACATCTATTAAACGCTCTTGAACCTACCAATTGATTCGTGAAATGATGCCCCTTGGTCTTGGCATGTTCGCTCTCGTGGTTGCCTGGTTACCTTTTTGTCTGCCGTGTAGCATCTCCCTAAAAGCATCATGTCTCAACCGAGCAAGGCCACTACTAGTGCCCCACTAGGAGGTTTTTTACCTCCACTGTGATTTATTTTTTCCCATTATGGCCAGTAGGTTTAAATTGGAACAGAGTTTTATGTGGACAAGAGCTGATAGAAATTTTATTATGTGCTAAGTGGTTCCAGATACATATCTTGGAGCAGCAGAGTCCTTCCCCGGGTCTGAACAGTACAGAGCTTGCTTTTGGCTTCCTTTCTTTACTTTCGTCCCTTATCGCTGATCTTATTTGCTTCTGCAATGGCACATCTTTTAGTTTCTCTCTGTAGTCTCCGATATGAAAGGTGGGGCTGTAATACATCATGTCAAATTGATCTGATCCCTCACTATTTTAAATTTCACATGGCAGTTAATCATGGCAGGATATGAGGGAGGAAGGCAATGGGTTGTTTTTATTCTGTTAGGAAGTTGTCTTTATGGAGTGCTGCTTTACCAGCCCCAAAACAAACCTGGGACAAGCCTGTGCTACAAGCTAATAGCCACAAGGGGGTGCTGTGCAAAACGGAAGGCTGACGGGATGGGAAAGGAAGTTTCATACATCTATTCCTGAATGTTTTTGTTGGTGTTGTTTGTATTGTCTTATTCAACCAGTATGTACCCTTGTTAATCACACCTGATCAGTTCTTTCAGCTATACCGTAATTCATGCAGTTTTAAATGTACAAATGGAAATGAACCCAACATAAGTGCTTTGGACACTGTAACTTAAAAGGAAGAAAAGAAACGGAAATACCCATCAGCGGAGTGATCAGCGTTTGAAGTGATATTAGTGTGTGTGTGCGTGTGTGTGTGTGTGTGTGCGCGTGTGTGTGTGAGTGAGTGTGGGAGAGAGAGAGAGAAAATAATCATGCTTGAGAGAGTGTGATGGTGTGTGACATGTCTTTTATCTAGATAGGACATGATTTTTGGCTGCAATTTCAACTTTCAGCTTCTGAGCTGCATGTGAAAACCAGTGTAAATAATGTCATTTCTACTCTTGACCTGAGACTCTTTTTGAAATGCAAGAAAAGTTCCAATTATCAAATCTGTCACACCACCGACATGGGTCAGTACTAACATGTACAATAGGAAGTTGTTCAGAGTAGTGCTCACAATACTGTTAATGTTTTTACGAGGGTGATGAAAGTGCACATCCGTCATTTGGATAAATTGGATAATTGATTTTTTGTTTTTTATTTGTTAGGGTGAATTCAGTGTGTAAAGGGCTTGGAAAAGCATCTGAATTGCCGCCATGTTCACTTTCCCTGTTGAATCAAAAAAAATGCATCCATTGTATTTTGAAAACAAAATCTTGTTTGTAACCCCCAGGCCTGTCCTGACTGTAAAACAATATGGTAACTGATTTGTTGGGGGAGGGTGGAGGCATGAGGTTCACTTTTTCCAGTCAAGTTTGACATGTTGAACTGAATCCTAGTTCCATGGCTTCAAGGTGAGTGTGAATGTCAGACTGAAAGTATGAAAATGATGATTAAAGATGAGAAGCTGTAAACTATTAAATGGGATATTTTCAATTTATGCTGTGTATTCTTGTCTTTGGGTTGGAGAAAATGATCAAGCGAATAAAAAGTCAAATAAAAATCTAGTTGAACTATGGTAGTTTGTTTTCTTGGTTTGGGGGTCTGATGTATTAAAAATGAGTGCTGGGCTCATTTGGGCTTTTTTTTTTTTTTTTTTTT
>NTHP01000114.1:1097714-1213386 GCA_003416845.1 Oplegnathus fasciatus | reverse complement strand
TTTTTTAGGAATGAGGAATAATATGAAGATTCATGTTGTGACTTGTTTTCTTAGTTATTCGATTTGCAGCATTAGCCGGAAATTGGTTATTTAACAGTTTCTCAATTTTACAGAATTGTTTTTATATCACAATATATACAGATTTGCAATATAAAGTTACATATACCATGCTACAGGACTGATTTCTTATTATTATATGATCCACTAAACCACCACAACAAATATGTTTACAGCACGAGACAATCAGTTATAATACTGTAATTATTGTTTTCATTTTTTAAGATTGCTATTAATTAATCATAAAGTGTCAGTATATTAAGGACTGAATTAAAAAAATGTTAAATGAGCAACTAGCAGCCGTGTAGCTGCTTTTATTAAGCATCTAATAAAGTCACAAGAGTTCAGGTTAAACCTTGAGCATGAAGAGCCCCTGTGGGAATTGAACCTTATTCACCTTGTTGTAGTTATTTGCAGAGGATGAGTGGAGCCCTGTGAAAAGCTGAGGTTTAATAAGGTCAAGAGTCAAACAGGCTGTTTGACATAGTAAGAAAAGCTCAGGTGTATGTAATAAAATGAATGATGGCTGAATTCCATTTAGCTGCTTCCGTTTCAGAGTCCTGGTATTGTTCATGCTGGCTCACTGTCACACTGTCAGGGCTTACTGGGATGCTTGAACAGAACAGAGCCATCAGTAGTTTCACCTGTGCTTTTCCTACTCTGACAAGTCAACATGTCTGCTGTGAGAAAGGCCTATTCATTAACTGAGCTGGGAATTCAGAATGAAAGTTAATTATAAACAGCAGGGAGTTCCTGCCACCTAATTCATACCACTTGGATTTTGTGACCCTTCAGTTATAACCTGCAGCACCTTTCATCACACAAATGATGCAGCTGATTCTGAGAATTGAGTAAAATTTGTCAGTATCAAGTCAGTATAATGAGTAGATTTTACTTAATTGACTTGCTCAAATTAACAAAAGTGAAATGTAATATTTTCAGACTTCCTGGCCTGTAGGCTACTCACATGGTCCTCAGGGGCAAAAATTTGCAGTGGAGATCCCATTGAGCTTTTGTCACCCCTGTGCCCAAGTTAGTTAGTTAGTTAGGAACTTTACTGTCCATGTTTTGGAAAACTGTCTTTTGTTTCACCACATAGTGTTAAAAACAATATAGAACCACTGACAATACAGGACAATGATGACAACAAGTATCACAGTATCAACAGACTTTAAAATATATAAATACCGCAAAAGATTTTTAAAATAAAAGTTGAAAAATATGGGGGTTTTATTCCAATTTATTTTAGGAATATACACCATCTAAGCATAATATCAATTGGAATATCAAAGGTAAAATAACTCGATTTTTAAACAGGGTTTCTCTACAAGACAGGGACACAGCAGGAGCCACCTTAAGCCCCCTCAGTTCAGTTAATTTCCTGTGTTAGTGGTGCATATTACTAAACAAATTGGCAATTAAACAAAAATAATTGTCACTCAATGATCCTTGAGGAGGACTGAGGGTTTGAGGCACTGGGGCAATTAACACTTCACCAGGTTGGTAGTCCACCCTTGATAGTCCTCTGACATGCTTTCTACTGATCTTCCTTTGTATTTCTGCCTGGATGTCTTCAGTTGATGTTTCTCCGGAAAGGAAAATGAACACTGAGTAACGATCCTCCAACATGGCTGGATTGTTGGCCCCACTAGAGCCAAATAACAAAGGTCAGTAAAATAAATTCATAAAAATACCAGTTTGTAAGTAATGTTAAAAATCACAAGACTATAATTATACTAAGCTAGCTGTGAATTTCAGCTAAAGCTGCCAGGTTGGGAAGAATCTCTCTGTGAGTCAATAAGGTCAAGTTATAAAGGTTTCACTTCCAATAAGCTATCAAGTCCGCAGTTATTCATGTTATTGCCATATATAAACCAAACTATTATGGCTATAAGTCATTAATAAAGAGTCACAGCTTTCTCACTTTCTAAGACAACAGCAAAAGTCAGTAAGGTTAGGTCAAATGGAAGTATTAATGTTAATGAGTTATTAATAAATCTAGTCTCCAGAAGGTCAAGTGATCAAACAGCCCATATGTTTACCTGATCAATTAAAGAGTTAACTAAAAAGACAAAGCAAGTGTCACATGCTGGAGAAGGGATTTTCCCCAACATGGCAACCCAAACCTTATTCTTATTAATGGCTTATAACTGATCTATAAAGCATTGATAGGGCCAAGTTACAACTTCTGAATTCTTTAAAGGTGATTAATTAGAAAATGGCACATAATATTATTATATTAATGGTATAGCGAGTGATATAATGACAGATTAAAGACACACACATATGTGTGTGTGTGTGTGTATATATATATATATATATATATATATAAATACAGTGTACAAGCTAAATAAGTTAACACAGTGAGTACAAAGACACGCCCTAGAAAGGCATATCGTCATTTTCCGTTCTGCACCGCATCAAGTGGTGAAAGACTTGCCTGGTGATTAATGTAATAAGCCTCTCCCCTCAGAAAGGGGCAGTGGCTGATGAATAATAAACACTCTGAACCCGCCCATTTAATGTTTATTGATCAGCTCTCCAGCAGGCCTATCTGACAACAGTCAGATTCAGTCTGGATATGGCGTCGCTGCACCGACAAGGGATGAATTTTCACCTCTTCGTGGGAATTTGCCAGTCGCGTCGCGGGACGGCACTTCTTGGTTTTTGTCGCTGTTAATAGGGATCATACATGGCGATGGAGGACGAGGATAATAACGCAGCGGTCGCGGCGACTAACACCCAAACGGGCATCAAGAAAGGAGGTGATGTCGGAGATAACGGGGCTTGCATAGACAGGCAGCCGGACACGGTGGTCCACCAAGCGGGGCTGAATCAGACTGCAGGTCGCGGCAGCCGCAGTGGTCCGGGAGCTCATGCTGCAACGGGGATCCGAGTGCTAAAGGCAAGTCATAACGAGGGGATTTATTTTCTTGTGATGCAGTAGGGGATTCAGACAGGACAAAGTGCTCGACAGATATCTCTATATTGTGTTACATGTCAAGGTTTTTCTTACATTACAGTAGGTGATTCAAACAGGGCAAAGTGCACAGAATGAAAACGCATCCTTGTAATATTATGTAATGCCTGTGATATCCAGTGATTGATATCTTCTGGTTGATGATTGATCTGTGGATGATTGCCATTAAGTGAGGAATGTACCAGAGCCAATTAACAGCCACAAACTACACACACACACACACACACACACACACACACACACACACACACTGTAGGCTGTTAGAGCTTTTATTGGAAGGCCCACTGCTGAACAGTTCTTCTATGACATTTTAGGGCAAGACACATGATGTGTAATGACATATAAGTCCCTGAGGTAGCTACTGGCAAGGCAGTGACACACACACACACACACACACAGAATCTGGGCTGTGCTATTCGGTTGATGTGTATGCATTACTCAGTTATTGTATTCGAAGGAAGGGCGCACATTAAAATCATGAACAAAATAGGTCATCCTGTTAATAAGTGCATAGTACCAGAAGTGAAATGCTGATTTTTCTTCAGATTTGATTAAATCCTACATTATTTCTGCTAACAGACAGTGTCTGTGAAACCACTCACCCATAATTCAGTCAGTTTGAAGGGTCAGCGCTTACAAGGCTTTTTTTTCATGCCTGTTAACATCAACATAAAATAGATAATCAAGTTGCGTTTTTGTGGATCAGTAAGGAAATGCAACCTTGCGTGTTAATTCAGTTGGGGGTCACATCCAAACCCAGCCCTGCCTGCCTGTCTTTGCTGAAATGTTGTCATGTGAGTTGATTTTGCTGAAGCACAAGATACAGTTTAGACAGTTTAGACTTCATGATGATACAGTTACATACTGTATCATCATGAAGTCTACAAGGGACTTCCATAGCTAGATGAAAAACTGAGCCAGGTCAGCCATCATTCATTGACAAATCTGTCCTTAGAGGTAGAAAAATATACAGTATACTTATCTACTCCTTTCTGACTCAGGGGGACAGGTTGGCTGAGCATGCATGCTCTTATTCAGTGTGGCCCTGCTTCACATTCACACAGTGACACATATCCATGCCTGGGAGCTGCCCTGTGGAGCTGCCCTGTGGAGCTGCCCAGTACATCTGTAGTCGACTGAGTGATTCCACAGCAGCAAGCAGTGGTTCAGTGCTTCACTCAGACACACCTTGACAGTAGCTGATGAGGAAAGGGTGGGGCAATTTATGTTAACTTTTTTCAACAGGTGTGGGATTTAAGCTAACCTCTCTCCAGTTGCATTCCCGCCTCTCTCTCCTCTGGAATAATGCTTCTCCAGCCATGATCGATCTAAGAAGTGAAAGTATATTCTTCACCTTTCAAAATTCAAGTTTAACTCTCTGAGCAAATTAAAAAGTTAACAAATTTAGTTGTTATTTACATTATTCAGGTTCAGTAACACATGACAGTAGTGTGCAAAGAAAAACCTAAAAAGATTTTTTTTTTTTTTTATAATCCATTATTTTACCTAAAATATGCCGACTTTCACATTTTAAAAGGCCAAAACATTAAAAAGGCATTTTAAAAATATATTGTTGAAATACATGTATATCAATCGGTGACTAATGTGAAAGTGGCAAACCATTCAAACAAAATACATTTTCTGTTGGACATCATATACTACAGCTGACGGTGAAAAGATTTCCCAACCAATTTATTCTTTTAATCAAAAGAACATTAATCGAAAGCTATTTATTTTAAAGCAATTAATTATGAAATCATTCATCAAGTAATGAACAGCTAAATTGGGTTTTTGACAGTTGGTCAAAACAAAGTAATTATTTCGCCTTAATTTAAAAACATCACTTTGGGCTCCGGGAAGTTGTGACCAGGATCATAACGATCACAAAAACGATCATTTGTTGCAACCCCAACTGTATCTTCTGAGTAGAAGTGTCCATGCAGTCAGTTGATGTCTCTGAACTGGTGTTGCTGTTATAGTTTGGTAAAATAAGTCAGAGTTCTTACTTATTGTGGGAAAAAAATATTTGCAGCGTGCAATTATGTGTGATTACATGTTACATCATTGTGCATGTGTGTGTTTTGTCTGAGTGTGTGTGCGGGGGTGGTTGATCTGTAAATTGAAAACTCTCTGTGGCTCAGCTCTCCAGTCCCGTTTCGAGTCCACACCGCTGCAGAAACTGTAACTGGTAGTCCAGTTGGTCCAGTTCCTTTACTCTCCGAATTACTCCTCTTTTGACATTTTTCAAAGAGACCCTGGGATTTATTTTGAGGTACTCTTCGTTATTCTGACATGTCATATTCAGCAGCAAATTGCTCAAAGGCTTATTGAATACCCCATTTGAATGAGGCAAAGACGACAACATTTCCAAACAGTATTGATGGCACCTTTGAGTCACCAAACTGGATGCTCTCCAGACTTCTGCTTTCACAGCCTGTCTATGAGATGTGGTGTCAAGGTGCGTCCTTGACAAACTCCAACAGCAGTGTAGTGTGTGTGTGTGTGTGTGTACTGCAGAGCCGACATGCAGAGTCTGAATAGTTGATAGATATCTTCACTTCTTGGACCAGGTGACATGCTGTAATGCCTTTGTTGTGCCTTTGATGGTTGTCTTTCATGAGCAGCTGATGTTGGTGACATTTTATCATTTTAGCACATTAGTCCTCATTAATGTCAAATTTAGATAGTCTAGCGTTGCATAATTTTCAGGAAAAACATTAGGCTACTGCACATCCGGCTAAAATCAGAAGTGATTAGGGCGAGAGCAGACAACAACATGATATTCTGGTTCCTGTTAGTAATGCAGTCACAGAGTCCATCATTAGTGTGAAAGGTAAACAGGATGAAAAAACCTTAAAGACTGTTCTCAATTGATACTGCAGACAACGGCTTCTCAGGAGTCTAAAAAGGAAAGCAATTACAAGTGTCTTCAGTGTAATGACAGGAATCACTAGCTACATACTTATAACTGAATATTGATTATAAAACATTGATTGCCTGTATCCTTGTCTACCCAAGTGCAACAAAGTGGAGGGAGGGGTTCACTATTACAAATACCACTGCACCAATTTCCAGAAGTGTCACCTTCACTTAATTCCACATCATCGTTCTCATTTCAGTTGTATAAAGATGGAAAGGTGTGCAGCAACTGCACAGCTAAAGCCTTGTCTCCCAGAGCATCCTAGTGGATACCAGGAAATGTGGTTCAGGTCCACTCAACACCTGTCTGCTGTAAATGACTGTTCCCTAAAGTTGTGGATCGGCCCCGTGCACTCTTATATTGTTTCAGCATGTTTCATGTTTGCCCCATTGCATTTTCAGTTTGATAACATTTTATATTCCAGTACTGATAGCTCTAAAACCTACGGCACCTCTGCAAGGGTCAGCAGTACATTTTGAACCACCCTCAAGCTCTACAGGCAGTCCATGCCTGTTAGACATGCTGATATGTATCTGATATCAATCTGTGTGTTAAAATTACTCTTTCTGTGTCAGCAGCGCAACATGAAGCGGAATGGGAGTCGTGGCTGTGTGACAAGAAAGACCAGATTTGGATCACGAGAGCGGGACTGGCTAAAGGGGGACACCCAGCGGGGCTGTGTGTGTCTGTATGGGGGGACAGTGGACCCCCAGCCACCTGCCTCCGGCCCACAGGCCTCCTCCACCCCTCAGACAGACCTGCAGTTGGTGCTCTGCTCCACCAGTACAACAGTTGAGGAGCTGTGTGCTCAGAGGGATGGACAGGGACTCTATATTCAGCTTCATGGAGACCTAGTCAGGTAAATATACACTAAGTTAAGTTATCAAAGTACAGTACTTTATCATTTCCTGTGGGCACATGTGTTTAATTTGGGAATAAATAACCTAAAAAGTTAGGATGGTCGCCCAGAGACCAACTGTAGTGCAGAGGTTAGTGCCTTCCTTGGTCAAGGCCCATGGCAGGAGTATTCCAAATACCCTGTGCCCCTTTCAGAGCATGTGGGTTAAACCAGCATCAGTTATTTTGAATGGGCCAACACATGCATCCAACATCCAACAGCTGCAGTACTACATCAGTGTCTTCTTTGGATCTATTCAATACAGTACTTCTGTGCGCTCTGAAGCATCTGACAGCTCACAGCTCAATGTATAATCATGCACTCACATGGAAATGGAAAAAAGTGAAAGAAATAAAAAATGACTTGAAGCGTAAAAAGATGCTTTGGGTCAAAGTGATGTGAGTATAGTGCAAGAGAAACATGAGATGTTACGCAGCTGGTTTAGACAGCTGCATAGGTTAAAATGGAAGCACATCTCTTCCATCAGACACACAAAAAACACAGCTACAAGGGGTATAATGGCATAACATTTAACAAAAGCAATTTAGATGTATCATATTTTTAAATAAATGTCCACATCTCTTTCTTATTTATATAATATAAGAAAGTATACCAGGCCTTGACTTTTACTTGATATCCTGTCCATGAAAACCAGAAACAGAATGTCACCTTCAAACACAGCGTTGAGGACCTGCCGCAGTTACCCCAACACCTCATACTCCCACAGCACCTCACCCAGGATACCCTCAGGGAACATGACTGTACGCCTCTCTCAGCTCCACATAGCATATGCTGACAGAAATAGCAAATGACCCCTTGATTATCCGTGAAAGGATAAAACGCTGGTTCACTGATCCGTGACCAGGAAGGAATCTGGGCCGTTCCTCCTTTACTTTCCTGGGAAAGCCTATGTGAAGATATTGGAAAGGAGAGTCTAAAATAAGAAATGAGCTATAGCTTAAATCACAGTGGCTTACGGCTTATTCTATGTGAGCCTTACTGTCTGTCCAGTTTTTTTTTTAAAAGACATGTGGAGCACCAGCAAAAATGCCAGTGGGTGAATTTGTAGTTGAGAATTGGAAATGGTTGTGTTAGTGAGCATTAATGGCCGGGAGATCATGCCGTGGACGTGCTGCAGATATTGTGCTGGAAACATGACTGGGGATTGTTAATCACTTTATGGGCTGGTAGCTAATGGTGTTATCAACTAACAGCATATGAACCAACTTCATTATATCTGTGCTGATTAAAAGCTGTAGGCATTGCAGAGTGATGCAGACTGGTAATAAATGAAAGGCTTTTGGTAAGCCTGTGGATAGGCTGTGTTGGTTCAGTTTTACATTCCAGCATTACAGCATTTAAATTGCAGTCCGCCAGCGAGTATGACCAGGTGGATTTAAATTTAATATTTAAGTCTTCAACATCCAAAAACAGGGCTTTGGCGACTTAAGACTATGATTTCTGTTTATGCAAAGAAAATATTCCATTCCTACAGACAGCACATACAGCAAAGATAAGTCAAGGTTGCATGAAATGCATTAAATTTAAAAAAGTGCGCATGTTCATGGAAAATACATGAGCCAGGACTGCATTTATGTTTTGCCTTAAAGGGGCTTCTAGTCCTATATTTTCTCTCTTTCTTGTAAATCATTTTTATAAGTTCTTTTTAGATAAATGTTCTATGTGTAATAGGTTTTGTTACTGTGATTGATGATAGATGCATGTACTGTATAAATGAGCATCTGAAGCATACAAAGCTGTTGACAGCACTGAGACAAGCACTGAAGAAGGATTTGTAACTAAGGACATGATGGAAGGGATGGAAGCTTTTTTTTGTGATTTTCTTTTTATAGCTTGTAGTAATGTGCTGCTTACAGGAAGACATGGTCTGGGTTCTTTCCTGCTTAGGGAACGTTGTATTTTTAGTTGGACAAACTCTCTCTTAAGACAACTTTACTGAGGCAATAGAGTTGATGGAGGACATCCATCCTTCCATTCATCCATTTTTGAGCCACTTATCCTTGTCAGGGTCACGGTGCCAACAGGGTGAGCAGAGCAGTCCACTGTTCTTTTTCCCAGCAACAGGCTCTTCCTTCGGGATCCGTAAGTGCTCCCAGGACAGATGGGATATGTAATCCCTCCGACATATTCTGGGTATGCCCAGGGTTTCCTCCCAGTTTGTCCTGCCCAGAGCACTTCCAAAGGGAGGCTCCCAGACATCTCAACTGGCTCCTCTCAGCGGAGCTGTTGGCTTGATACCATGGCCCTCCCAAATCACTGAGCTCCTCACTCTGAAATGTAAAGTGAGGCCAGCCACCCTGCAGAGAAATATCATCTTATCCATTTGTATCTACAGTCTGCATGGTGAGGGACCAGACCAATTGCAATTCAAGAATACCCCTGTGATTGGTTCTGAGAGATCAGACAGAACCTCGCGCAGGATCGGGACACAGTGCTAGCTACAGGAATTGGTCTGAGAGTAAAATTTACCAATGAATGCTTGAAGGTCAGGTGGCCCCTGTAGCTTGGTCAGGCACAACCCAAATAAGTAATGCAAGGCCATTATCTTATGGGCTCACCACTGACAAGGCAAAGGGTAGAGGCTGTGTGAAAGGCCTGTTGGACAAGAGGAAGGGTTGGAACAGGCATTGTGAACGTTGGCAACAGAAAACAGCTGATGAGGGATGTTTTTGGTAATATTATCTTGCATTTGCTTTGAGTTCAAACCTTAGACCTGCAAGATTTTGGTTGAATGTGTTTTGGACTGCTATGTGGCTAAGATTGGTTTTCATAAACATTATGCATAGTATTAAGCACAGAGTTGGCGTTACTGCAGCGGCCGTTTAGAAAACCACGTCTACCCACAATTATTGTGATTTGGATTGTAAATCGTGAGCTTTGCTCCATTGTGGTCTGATTATTTATTTTCACAGGAGGTACCTGCCAATACAGTACAAGGATAACAACTAATTAATGAGTTTACACAGATTGGAATGTTCCTTTTTGTCTCCTTTTGCTAACAACAACCTCCATCTCTCAGCACTTGGTCTCTATGGTAAGAAACTGAAACCTTGCTAAATGATCTATGATTGCTGAGGCATCACATCTCCTTCCAACTAATAAAATGTAAAATACACCCTGATGAAATTAAAACACACTTCTCCTCTCTTCTTTGTTTTGCGAACCGAGCCAGTTTTTGCACACCCTGCACACCCATTTTCAGTGATTTTGGCTGATCTACTCAGGTTGAAGTTGAGTGGAACCATACTGGGAATTACCAGCAGAAACTACTGTAATAATAATTGTAAAGAAAATGTCAATTGACCACTGTGTGTACACACCACTGCAGTCCAGAGAGGTCTAATTAGCCAAATAAAGTGAAAGCACCTGTGTGGGTACACCATTGTCTTGTAGGGGTTTCTGTAAATCCCACCTATCTCTGTTACATGGACTGCTGGGTATGTGTACAATAAATCGAGAGACACATTTCCATAGTTTGCTGCATAATTTACCTTCCACCCTCAGGACGGATGAACCCATTGGGTGGCATTTGACAGAGATTTAACAGTTTCTTGCTGCATTGCCCAAGGTTGGAGGATTTGTAAATAAATGAGGCATATCTGTGCTAAGTCTAAGCGTCAGTGGGAATGGTCAACAGGGACTGTCAGTCATCCTTCTCTTGCTGCCTGCTGGAAGCTGCCTAAATCCTGCATTGAGGTGTTGAGGCCGCAGCTGTCTGAAATCAAATAACATGATCCTGCAAATCATAAAGGCTGACAGAGGGATGGTGGCCTTTGGCTTGGGCATATTTGTTTGCCTACCGTGCTTACAGGGTGTCAGTGATGTTTCGAAATTCAAGCACTTTTTTCTGCCTCGTCTACTGTAAATGTTACTCGTTTAATCATGTTTTTCTGTCAGTCATCACGTATACAGTGACTTATATATTTGTAAAAAGCCAGTATTTCGTATCAAAGCGAAAGTGTGAGTTGCATTTGCTGTCATGCTTGCAAGGCTTCCTTCATGGAGCCAGAGAGTAAGCATTTACGGGAAAGGCTGCTTGTATCAGGCTAGGGAGACCGGATTTCAGGGTTGACATTCATCCTGTTAGGTATCAGCAGGAACAGTCTTTAAAGTGATTACTAGTGGACCGAGATGATTTTCTCAGATTAAGTCAAATCCACAGTTAGAGAAAAAATGCCTTTATTGAATTATATTTTATCTAATTATACATTTCAACAAATGTATTTGGGTTTTAATGAGAAAATAAGTATGTATGGAGGGGTATAAATATGTACTTTGCTTATCATTATGAGAAATTTCCATGATGGAAAAACTTGTAATGACTATGTTCCAATGATGTGAGAGATCCTGAGGGGTGCAGATGCATTACGATTATTACTCATTTATCTACTTTTGGGCAGACGCAGTCCTAATGACATTTTTGGATATTGAACAAGTGCATTTTTTTTCCAGTATTTGGTTTGGTAAGTTTGTGGCTACAAATGACCATTCTGAGCTCAATCATCTCAGGACATTTTTTTTTTAAACAAAATTCCAAACAGCAAAATTAGCACTTACTACCACAGGAACCGTGGTTTAATCCCTGGCAGTGGTCCTTTCAACTTGACCAGGTGCCCAGTTGAACATACAGTAGTTGGCAGTGTTGATGGGTGGGAGGCCGGTGAGGGATCTTTTGTTTGGTGAGTCTGGTTGGTCAGATTCTCTTAGATTTATTACAACAAGTTATGTATTAGTAGCTAGTAACTGCACATGGTACACATATGTTACTGTTTTCTAAAATAATTTACACACACTTACACATGGAGAATGTAGTGAATGTAGGGATCTCACTCTCATCTGCCACTGAAGCTATTGAATTTGAATTTGATTTGTAGTACTGTATATTTATTTTGGACTCTGCAACTCCTGCACAAGAAGAGTTTTTTCTCTTAGGAGTTGGCCTGGACTGTCTGCTGCTTTTAACAGGGATAAAGAAACTGTCCACCTTTAGTTTGATGTTAATGTTTCACTGTATGTGCCCCCCTTATACTGAGTGAAAGAAACTAGTGTCACTGTTTTGTGGCGGGCATTGTTACACCACCTCTCCTTTTCTTTTGTCCTGTAGGAGGCTGGACCCCTCTGAGCGCCCACTCCAGATGGTGTTTGACTACCTGACAGCTATGGGGTACGCAGACCCTGGACGAGTGCAGCAAGAAGCAGCCAACTCAGACCTCAGCTGTTTGATCCGTTTCTACAGTGGTGAGTACTGACCCACAGGGGCCGTCATCCCCAATCTTCACTATCTGCTGCTGCTCAGTGGGATCTGGTAGGAGCCCAGTGTCTTCCTCTGAAAACGGACCTGAAGGCCTAAAAACAAGCTGCAGCAGGTCAAACGTTCCAAAACGGTTTTATCACATCCTCTTTTGATTCTGTGTCTGTGCTGAAAGTGTGTGTGCGTTCAGCAAGGATTTTCCTCTGGACAAAGTGAAGGCAGTTTTATTTTGAAGCTCCCTGAGAATGATGTCTCTAGTATTCAGTATAGCCTGGGATACCACATACACACACCCATACACCCATCATGGCTTCATGATAAGTGACTGACCATCCTTCATTCTGTCGTGTCTCTCCGACTCCATGTGGGCTGCCTTTCGCTTGCTGCTGTCAACATGCTCCCATGACCCCAGGACTGGAGTGACTAAGTGTCCCTTTGTCAGTGTGATATATTAATGCAGTAGCAGAATGGATGTGACTCTTTGGAGAAACCAGAGACAAATTTGTATACCTGCATGTGTCTTAATACAGCTCACATAAGCCCACAGACATCTCTAGCTCTCCTCGTTTGAGTCGGTGCATTGCTCTAATGATACTCTTACAGTAGCAGCAATTAAGGGATTTGCCATTAAGGGTAAATGGTGAACGATGTTCTGTAATGTGTTTCCACTTAATAAACCGACTGATATTCCTGCTGAGTCAGTGGAACTCCTTATGTTTGGGGTTAGAACTGCTCGCGTGCTGCTGTGCCAGAGAAAGAGGAAGACTGAGCAAACCACAGAGTCTGAAAGGCTCACATGTAATTCCTCCCACATAAAGTACACAACCCTCCCTAAATTGAAATGCAGTGCTGCCACACTGAATAAAAATACAAGCTAAACACAAATCTCAACAGCTTTGTCTTGAAATTTTCTGGTTGACTAGGCACTCATGAGGATACTTTAAAAATCCTAAGTGACTGTGAAGACTTAGCAGCAGATTTAATTACTTTTTTAACCATGTGAAACAACAAGATCACATTCAGATTTGTCCAGTCCATCCATTTGGAGAGCATGCAAACGTGACACAGAAAGGTCCCGGCAGATTAAAAAACCCAGGTCCTTCTTGCCATGAAGCAACAGTACTAGCCACTGCACCACCGTGCTGCCTAACACAGCATAACATAGCATGTTTGATATGATTGTGAGGCTTCTGAGTCATATTTGATGCTCATTTGAGAAGCAGAAAATGTGAATCCTAGACTTCTGTGTTCTATACAATAACATGGCGCCCTGCTTTATCTTTCATAGACAAGTGAACTTTGAGTTATAAGCAGCCATGTTATGTTTTTTCTGACTTTAGCTAGCCTCTTTAGAATGATTACAACTTTCTCTTTATGTCTGCTTGGTAATACAACTGATGTTTGTTTGTCTAGCTGTCAGATCTTAAGCTCACTGTGGCCTCAGTCTTATTCCTAGTCCTTTTGTGTCCACTGGAAGCTTAACTGTTGTTTGCCCCTTGCCAACATGAGAACTGGTTGGATCTTGGCTACTATCAGTAGTCAGGCCACATTGGTCAGAGTCTAGCCAGGCCCCTTGGAGACTTCCTGCCTCCTTTTGTCAGCTCATGGGAAAAGAGGACCAGAGACCAGGCATGACTGGTACTCGGGAACTCTTGACACACCGCCAAGGCCAAGAGCACAACTTGATTTGGCCATTTGCTGCCCTAAGAACCGGTGAGGTAGTAAGAAGTAACTGTTTTGGAGTATAACTTCCAGGTTGTTGTGGTTGTGTTGAATTACCTCAGTGTGTTCACCTGCCTTTCCCCTGCTGGTGTTCAGGAGCCCTCCAGTCATACAGCTTCACCGCTAGTCCTCAATTTTTGGCTGGCACAAGGTAACCCTGGTTTTTCATTCCCACCCACAGTGGTGTTGTAGGTGGGCTGTGATGTATTGTTGAAATACACAACAACAGCCTTGTTCTGAGATCCCTCTCCCAGGTGCTTGCTTGTCTAACAGCTGTTGTCAGGGGTAATGATCTGACTAAGCATATGAGGGAAACTGTGGTCCATCAGTAAAGACTACAGCCGCTACAGAACCACCTGATGTGGTGCACTGCATGTGTCAGATCTGTATTTAATAGGCTCTTGAGAGTCTACATCACTGGATCCCTGCCTGAAAGCAGTCATAAGATAAACCTGAGGCAATGCAAGTTGATTAAAGGGTATCTAGCCATGCAGATAGTTTTGGTTTTAATGAGGTAACTGTCTCTGAGATTTCTGTCACCATCACAATACAATGGAGGTGAATAGGTTTTTGTTTATGGTGCTCACTGCATTTAAAAGATAACTTTTCATTGGAGTTTCTTTCTGCCAAAGAAATACTTCCTCTGAACCCTGTTGATAGCGGGAAATATGTTTTTTGCTATTTGGATGAACTAATAACAATACTGCAACCTGTAACAATATTGCAAAGAAGAAGAAAAGCCATATTATACCATATATTCTGATCTTTCTCCCATTTTGTCTTGTGAGTTATGTTTACCTCTTTATGCCTCTAAAAATCATTCAAATGAATCAGTCTGAGGAGGAAATTTGATCTTTGGTTAAACCGCTTAGCTCATAGGCAGACAACCAGTGGCACGGGATTTCAAGTAGACATTGGTTTGTTATAATAAGGCAGTAGTTTACATTTGCTGTGCATATGTCTGTTTTATGGCCTTATTTTGTCTCAAGCCACTGAAGCCACTTCAAAGTGCAGTGCAGCAGGTAATTTATTAAACTTCACCATCCTCTTATTTGTTCAGGAAACTCATCTCGAACCTTCTCCACCCTCCTGCTTCCCACACACACACCCTCCTGCTGTGGTGCACAGATGAGATGAAAACAAACATGGACAAGGGAGTAAACATTTCTAAATGCTGACTTAATAAAAAAAACTTCAAGTGAAAACAACTGCAGAGACCTGAGGGCCAGTGGTTCTATGTGTCGGCCCATGCAGCTGCAACACAGAGCTATAAGCTCGCCGCTTGTCCACTGGGCCCTGTTCCACCTCTGCCTGGGTGATCTCTGTCTTACATCTTGGAGCTCAGAGACCTGAAGCTGCTGCACACAGTTCACGTCAGGCCCACTGTCAGTGTCAGAGCAAAAGGGATTAAGTCATCTGCAAGCAGTGTGAACTCCCCTAATAAGTTATTGATTTGGCTGATGCTGATTTACTAACGGAAATTAAACCTAAATGGAGACTGTGGATGTCCTGCTTAAGCTGTGATGACATGGACAGTGAACCAATGTCTGAAACCCTGAGGCCCAGTGGTTTATCACTGAGTCGTAATAATCATGTCCTGGAGGAACAGAAAAACTAAAATCACAGTGAATAACCAAGCACCAGGTTGCTTCCTCATTTTATGGTTTAAAGGGAGAAGTTTACAGGGAGGAAAAGTGGAGAAGCAGTCAAGACTGAGATTTAAGAGAAAAATGAAATTTTATTCAGATCCGGATTCCCGCAGAATTGCCTCGAGCAACAGAGCTCTGCAGAGAGCAGGCTCTCCGTGGTTTCCTGCCAACTCCTTGTAATATGCTGTTTCTGTGATGGAGCTCTGTTTCTCCCGAGGATTTCCTCTTTCTCATTTTAAACCTGTAGACTGTCTCTCATCTTAGAGTCAGATGGTCAGTTTTCACGTCAGATGGCTTACTGCTGCTGAAAAATACCCACCATTTTAATGGGCTGTTAAATGTCATCTGTATTCAAAAGCAGCATTCAGCTGTACGTCTTCCATCTGTGCTCTGCACAGTGCACGCTTGCTATATTTGATATCAGGATTGAATTTCTTCCACAAAGTTGAAAGAAGAGTTTTTTAAATAGAGGTAAACACGGACCACCAGGAGGAGGCATCTGGGTGGTGGGTTGAATTTGAATTTGCTGCCAAAAAGAGCTTGCTGTTCTGAGTCAAATCAGACTGCGCTTCCGCCTCCACTGACCCCCTACTGCATGCTAACGCAATCTATGCAATCTTGAGCAGGACAAAAAAGCTCTGGGATACAGGGAGTATTGTGTTCAGCTGAGTGCTCGACAGTTGGCTTGAAATCATTGAATGTGTGATCAAAAGCAGAATCAAAAAAGCATAAACACCCTCCAGACTAAGATCAGGAGCTACAGACTAAAACTATTACACAAAAGAGATGAGAAAATTGGCACTGTGAACGACCACTTTATCTGTTTTGGGGTAAATGTAATTTTCCTTATCCCTCCGACAACGGAATCATTTTTAATACAAGCATTTTGCATTGCCCAATTACTCTTAAGAGGTTTGCAGGTTGAAGTCAGAGTGGCGGCAACTCTTTCTCGATACTCACGGAGTACTTCTCCGACATGCTTCGAAAAGTGATGGTGAATTTGCTGGCATACATAATGTATGCTGTCATCCAGTTAATTAACAGCTGTTCTGAATTATACATTGCTACTACTTGTTTATCATTCAAGTTAGGGCTACAACTAACAACCATTTTCGTAATTGATTAATCTGCCCATTATTTTCTCAATTAATCAGTCTGGTTAGGTCTATAAAACATCACAATTTCCTACAGCACAAGTTAATGCCATCAAAACCAAATATATTCAGATTTTTGGCGACCAGTATTTTAGATATTCTCATATTTGAGAGGCTGGAACCATCAAATTAAACAACTTAATTACTTCATTTTCAAAATAGTTTGCAATTCATTTTTATCCGCTTGTCAAATAATTGATTAATTCTTGTTGCTCTATTTCTAATATTTGACAATACATATAATATTATTTATCTATCAGTTCATAGTTATAGTAATAGTTATGAATACAAGCAGTTACCCCAATTTTATTCTTCTTTAAGGAGCTGTTATGACAAATGGCTTCAGTCTTATTAATTCCTTTCTATCTCTCTACCCTGTTCTAGTTCCTTGGTTCACTCCCTCTCTTATTTTTCATCACCAGTTCACATCCTACCTTACACCTTTCATGTACCTCTCAGTTCCTTTTTTCTCCCTTCTCTCTGTCACCTCTCTCCATCCTTCTGTCTCTCCTTCCATCTGTTTTTCTGTCCATTTTTTATGTTGCAACGATAAGGGAGCAGGATTTGACCTGTTGTGGCCTCGTTGCTCATCTGGCATGCCATGTGAAGTGAGATGTCACTGAGTTTGCTGGCAAGTGAAGGCCGCAGCCACACTTGAGATGAACAGAGGAGATAAGGAATCGCACAGTCGACTCTCTGATCTGTCACTTGTCATACCGTCCCTGTGGTTTGGCGGCCCCTCCAAGGAGGCCGTTTGACACGTTGATGATTAGTTTAGTGGCGGCAGCACGGCCTCTCTGTGGCCCCGCTCCTCCAGACTCCCTTAGCTCTGACAAAAACATCCTGCAACAGAGCACAGTGTTACACAACATCTACGACTATATCCCTAAACCCCTCTGGAGCCATGGGGAATGGTCAACATTATTCGTCATCAGTGGGATGGGAATGATTTGGCCGGCTTTCCACAGAGCGGCCAGAGGTTGCTGGAGACAGTATGGAGGTTTACCCTCCGAGGCTGGACTTTGAATTTGTGAACAACCTGTTTCCCTAGCAACTAATAGCCCCACAGACCTTGAGGGATATCATGTGTGTTTGTTTTAGAAGTTGGCTCTTTATGGCTTGGTCTTGTCTGATATTGCGTAAATAGGCCAATGATTTTCAGATGGGTGGTTGTATTGGTATGGAAGTGCAAAAAGCAATATGTTGTGTATGTGTGGATGCCTGTTCACACTGTGAATGTGCACTTTTTCTATGCATATTATGTGCATATTCATATCCAATATCAAAAGGCTTGTTGACACTTGGTAATATTCAAAGATCTCTTTATATTTTATTTTAAACTTTCTTTTACATTCACACTTTGACCTTTGACCTTAGACCTTGTAGATAAAGCTGAAGATTGTTTTGCCACTGCCTTTTGAACGTGGAAATAATTTTAGTATCTAGTTTCTGTCTTTCATGATTTTCTTGATTAATTGATTAGTTGTTTGATCCAGAAAATGTCAGAAAATGTCAAAAACTCTCATCAGAGTTTCCCAGATCCAAATTTGTTTCTTTATCTGGTATTCGGTTTGCAATTATGTAAAACATAGAAAAACAGAAAATACTTATGTTTGAGGAGTGGTGCTGTAGTTGTAAGCTGATTCTCACATGGAAGCACAAATAATTTATGTTTGGCCTCATATCAGTCTTTGTTAGATGACCAGTGTCATACAAATCCAGGAAAGCTTTAGAAAAACAATGTAGTGTGATTTTAAAGAAGGACAAAGGTACAGTAGGTGAAGTAGATTTATGATGCTACTTGTGATAAAATGGAAATTCTTCAACCAAAACCATTTCTCGCTGGTTTTAGAGTTGTTTAAGAATTCTTTCTTGCAATATGGATGTTGAGAACATTGATAAGCTAAACCAGACTGTGTGTTAGCATCCTGCAGGTGGTGCTCTCAAGAAAGTAGCCCCCCGACAGCATAACGAAGTGTGCTTGTTTCTGGTGATATGCTGTGAAGCCAGTGAGAGCATCCCGTCAACCTGTGTCAGTTTGTAGCGAGTGGGTGCGTGATGATGAGTTTATTGATGTGGGTACCGTAATGAGCGAGTGTTTTGCTTAATTACTTGTTTTAATGAATATATTATATTTGGTTTATTCTAACTTTCTCTTTCAGCTGTCAACTGTATTCTGTAAACCTTTGATGCTGTTGACAGTTAACTACTATTACAAATAAGAGTCAGTCCATGATAGTAATTCCTTGTCTCCTTACAGCGATAAACAGCTTTTACTACTGGACAGTTTTCAATATCTTATGCTAGAGACAAATTACGGTCCGCACCAGAAAAGCACTGTGGTTCGATATCCAGCCCCGTGTCCAGGTGTTTTCCCCCTTTCACAGATTACCCATCACTGACCCTGTGAGGGTTTGTCTCTCCAATTTTCTCTTTGAGTGAGGGGATGCCCAAGGATCAGTCACTGCTATTGATCCACCAGCCAGCCAATTTGTTGTCAGAAGCACTTGGCTTGTTCATTATCAGTTTCCCTGGCGAAGAAAAACATGAGCAGCCTTTCATTTCATTGGGATGCCCTTGTGAAGTGAAAGGGAAGGTGGAGAGAAAGAGCGAGTCAGACAGATCGAGGGAGAGAGAGAGAACAGATTGGCAATGAGAGCCTCTGAGTGGGAGGCAGCATAAGTTGGTTTGAGGAAAATTTAACAACAGAGGACAAGAGGCTGAGGCAGTGTCTCCTCTGTGCTTATTTGACCTGCCATTAACCTGAGTGTACTTGAAGCCTGGCAGAGACAGCAGCACTGTCTGATGTGTCCTTCAGCACTGGCCAGCTAAGGCTGCCTGCTGTGCAAGTTGGCATAATTTAATTGAAAAGAGTGAAGTTTAATGTGACAAAACCCTGACTCATTCATCAATATGACTGATGCTTCTGCTAGGTTTGGACAGCGACAGAGAGAGAGAGAGAGAAAAGGGGGAGAGAGAGATAGATACATATTCATACAACATTCACACAAACATTCACAGGACACCTTGACAGTTTACCTGCTGTCCTCATTAGCTCTGATGTGTTGACTGGCATGTTGATTTCACAGATCCAGGTCTGATCTGTGAAGAGAGGGAGGAGGAGTTATTTGTGATCTTAAAAAGAAAAAGAGCTTGGATCCTTAACTGCAAAGATCCATTTAGATGTTATGGCTTACAGTTCTGCACTGGCTAAACTAAACTGAGACCCGAACCTGACCTGTATCTGCATCTGGTACTGCCATATTTGAAACCTGAACATGACTCAAGACCGAATGCTATATTTTTGCTGTGATTTCTCTATTCCAGATCTGTCTGATCCCAGATCTGTGAGGACCTCAGAGGGATGAGCAATTGTTTGTAATCTTATCAAGAAATAGAGCTTGGATCCTAAACTGCAAGGATCCATTGAGACGCTGTGGCTTAGATTTCTGTTCAGGCCTAAAACTGCATTTTGCATTGGGTTCAGTCACAGCAGAACTCTACTATGGCTTTGATTTAATAGGTCTTAGTGGATAAACTTTCTTCCCTTTACTCTAAGATCAAACTTATTTTTGTGCAGTGAGATGTATCCAGATGTGCAGTATATGAGATAATAGGGCAGAGTCCATCCTGTGCTGATGTGAGATCAGTTCCTGGAATTGCTAAGCAAAGGAGTTGACTAATCTATAGGTGATATCATGCTGACCTGTGTGTATCTATATGACTTCATTTTCTGGAAGCTTCCATCATACGTGGAACTGCAGAACATTTGCTATTAATTAGCTCAATTTGTTTATCACAGGAGGGGTGGGGGTTCTTGCGCATTAGATCGATGTCTGTAGATCTACACTAACCTCTGTGTGTGGGCTTTTTTCCTCCAGAGCGTCCAGTGAATGCAGACCAGCAGGAGCGGACCCTGCTGAAAGGCGTATTCAGCGTCAGGAAGGGCAAGTCGCAGCTGCACAAGTGGGCAGAGCGGCAGGTCATCCTCTGCGGCACCTGTCTAATCGTGGCCTCCGTCAAGGACAGCCTGACTGGGAAGATGCACATCCTCCCCCTGGTGGGGGGAAAGGTGAGGGTTTGGTGTTTGGAGGTCAGACAACCTGAAGGGGTGTTAACCTTTCACTTTTCCCAGGGTAGAGCCCACACTCCACGCTGAGTGTAGATACACTGCAACAGCACAGCTGGGTTAGACAGCTGGATAGATCATTGAAGTGCTATCAGTTAAAAAGATGACGCACCACTGTACATGCAGATTGTTTCATCTAAAGCAATGCAGCTCAACTGTATGCTATGTAAGCCACATAATAAACAGGTTGTCTTTCCAACTAATGATAATGAACCACAGACAGGAAACCAATAAATTAGCTTTTTGGTGGAATTCAGACCATTGACAGAAAATAACTGAGAACTTCTCATCTCAAAGTTTGCATATTACCATATGCACACTTAAAGATGTAGTCTACGATTCTAATCCAGAACAGTTTTTGTCAAATTCAGAGAATATCTCCTCACGGTCCACTAGCTTTCCGTTCTCTGTGTGCGCTGAAAAAAAAGTCTGGTGTTCATACACAGCCCTGGCTCTGTAAACGGGAAACAAACAGAGTAGTTCGGGTAGAGCCACCAACCCAGGTCGTCAAATACAGACTCTTTAGTCGTGTTTCCACTAAACACTTCGGTATAATATGTCACAACTCGTGCTCGTGCACAGGACAAACTAATGCTGTGCATTACTCCCGTGAGTTTGAAACAACACTGAAGAGAGAGGTGTATTTGTTTGGCTGTTGAGTTCAAATATCAACAAGTTTTCTCCAGAATCGTTAAGTTAAAAGAAGTTAAAAGAAATCCACCCTAAAATGCTTTAAAATCTTCAAAAAAAACACCAAAAAACGAAAAGTAGCCTGACAGCTCACACAGCTGAAGTGAACAGGTTTGGACATGTTCTGTAATATAGGGGTTCTTTTAGCAAATGTAGTGTAATGAATCACTGAAGCACAGTAAGATTAAAAGTGAGTGTAGCAAAAATATAACTTGTAACATATCATTACAAAATAAGTACTGAAACAAGACTGACTGACCAATGACTGAAAACTGAGTTATTCTTTCACCAATGCAATTGCAGTAATGAGTTATTATAATCATCATTTTTCATTTGTGTCTTCTCTCTCAGTGATCCTCCTCATCATATCTGTATGTTGTCTTTGTATTGAGGTGGAGGAGGTGAAGCGGAGGCAACACTGCCTGATGTTCAGCTCAGCCGGATCACAGGCCCAGACATACTTCGTCAACTTTGACACGCTCATGGACTACCAGCGATGGCATCGGCAGGCATCAAAAGTAAGCAAGCAAGAGACAAAGAGTGTGTGTTACTGTGTGTGCAGTATGTTGTGACACAATATGTGTCTCCAGTGTTTACTCTCAGCAGCAGTTTGTTTGTTTCCATTTAGTCCCTCTGGGCTTGTACTTAAATCAGAGATTAGATGTTGGGACTACAGATGCCTTCTGCCTGTTGAGTTGTCCAATCAGAAACCGCCTGTCTGAGTGCATCTGATTGGCTCCACAGAGGCGGACTCTCAGCGGTGTCTGGCTTTGATTGAACAGCATACCTCTATTCACATAGTTCATCTTTTTTTACTTCTATTAGAGGGCTCTACTATTGAGTTTCTTTTACAAAGGCCCTCAGCAGAAGAGCTTTTCTTATACAAGTCACCGTGGATTAGAAGATGCTAAATGACCCAAACACATTTTTGTATTTGTGTTATATACTGTGTGTCTGTCAGAGAATTGTGCCAGGTCTTCACAGCTGTTCTTCAAAAAATTCATTGTTTCTGTTCTGCTCAGCTTGCTTTGTCTCTAATATCCTAATTAATGGCTATTGTGCCGCAGCTCCTTCCTGGAGCTGAACAGCCTCTGTGAGAGCCTCCACTGAGGCAGAGCCAGCATACAATTAGCCATGGAAGGAGAAAGCCAACAGATAAAAAAAAAAGAAATCCAATTAGTTGCAGATTCATGCTAAGTCCAGGATCTCTCTCTACCATGGTGGTATGGATTACTGGGTTAGAGTAGCCTGTTAGTGCACTGTATTTAGGCTGAGACTTAGACGAGAGGTTTCTATGGAGACTGGGGATGATGACTGATGAAGGTTTTTGGTGGATTTGGGCCAGTGTTTATGCTACATTGCATAAATCGTAAGAGTGTGTGTGCGAGCGAGCGAGAGAGGGAGTCAGCAAGTGCATTTGTGCTTGCAAAATGAGTTTGCAGGCTCAGACTGAATACTGGAGTGTAGGGATACATTATAGAGCAGCATGTGAGGATTTGTATTTATTATTATTTAACGCAGAATGTGTGAAATATATTCCGGTTGATACATTTTCAAAGTAATTATGTTGCATAGATTTTACCGCTAGTTAGCAATTGATAGAGTTTATTACATATGAGTGGAAATGTACATTTTGATATATTATATTAAAGAATATATTTAAAGGAAAAAGTAGTTTTTGCCAGATGACAGTCACTGCAAAGAAGGTTTCTCTCAAAACCAAGGGAAAAGTGACTCAGAGCTACTGGGTAAATATGTCATTTATGGTCTTACGTAATAATGCAATAAACAGCTATTATAGGAAATTAATTGCATTCTAATTTTTCTATATGTTTTATGAATTTTGTGGAGATATAGTATACAAGTGAATAGATAACTTTATGTAATTTATGTACAAAGTACAAACTGCAAAGTGTAGCCCTGATTACACATCAGCTAAAAGCAGTTAAGTAATTCAGTGAATGATATTTATTGTGTAACTCCTTATTCAGTAACCATCACACCAGAATAAGGACACCCGCATCAGTTTTTAGAAAGTCAGAAGCTGCGCAGAGGAGGCTGAACTACTGCCGCAGTGGCATCATGAGATTTTAAGTGTGACTGCTAACAGGACTGGAGATGTCAATCATGTGCTACCTGACTGGAGTAGATATTCCAGAGGAAATGGCATAAGCAGCCAGATTACCTGTTTTTGAGCTGCAGTGTAAACATATTTTTAAGGATTTTTAATACGATGTTAAACTGTGATGGCAAATAGACCAGAATACACATCAGTAGGCAACAAGAGGACTCAGAAATGTGATACATTTCGCTCTGGTCAGCTGCGCCAGTTGGACAAGTTTGTAAACCACACAAAAGCAGAGTGTCAGCTCTATAGGAAATTATCTTTCTTACATGTATGAATGATTGAATCAATGTGTAGTGACTTATTGATCAAGGACTGAGAGGACTACAGTAACTGGTAAAAGTCACTGAACCTCCATTCATGCTATGAGGTTTTACTTATCTTCTATGGTGTGTTTTTTTCCTTATCTTCTTCCTCTATCACATTGCTTTACAATGTTTCAAAGTCACAACGTTTAATTACTATGCAAATCATCTAAAACAGCAAAACTGTTCTCTTTTTCTTCCTACCCTTCTTTAATTCTTCTCTGTCAATCTGTGTCCATCGTCCCACTCTCACATCACTTAATTACTCTTTTTAAAGAGGAGATGCTTTTTTAAAGTGGCTGGCAGATGAGTAGTTTTGTGGGAGATGAGCAGTTTTGTGTTTGTCATCTCTAAAAGCAGTGACGTGATGTCACGCTCTGGTGAGCAGCCGTCCCATTTTCTGGGTTGCTGCACAGTGTGTGCAGCCCTGTAGTTAATGGAGGAGACCGTCCTCAGACTGGGCTGGACGAGCACTGCTAGGTAGCCTGCAATGATGGCTGGCCTGTAAACAATCATCTCTGAGACGATGGAGGGTCTGTGTGGCTGCATTTTGTACAAGAAAAATGTGAGACAAAGCTGTGTAACTGTACTGGAACAGCAGTGAGAGATTTGAACTATGCTAAAACAAGCACAAAATCACACATGTAGATGCAATCACACACTCCTCGACACTCACACATATTCGTTTCGCTACTTGTGAGGACATTGTGCGTCTCGCATTCATTCCCTGGTGGCTTACTCTATCTGAGCCTAACGCAATACAATTTAACAGCACCACAAACTACAGCCTTCAGAATGACCATAAGAGTGAATCAGCACCTCTCTAAAACAGTTTTAACACAGACTAATCATTGTAACCTTCATGAAGGTAGGATTTATTGCTTTATTGTTGTGTTGGACTGCGTTAGTTTTAAATAAACTGGCAACTCAGTGTATGTCTACAGGTCTGACTGTAACTGCCTCATAATAAGGAGTCTAATACTCTCTTAATTCATGACGACTGTGTTAATTCATAGACTTCATTGAACTGTAAACTGGGGCATTGTCTGTCTGAAGTAAAGTCTTGGCAAGGCAGCTGGCTGCTTGCATAATCTGCTTCCACTGTCCATTGTCCCAGCTCACTTAAGGTAAAAACTCTTTAAATAGTAGAGCCTGCTGTTGGGTGTATTTGGGGTTGGAGTTCACCACAAGACATGAGGTGTTAGGGAGGTTGTCGCCTGACTGTGTTGATCAGATGTTCTTAGGATTGCAAGGGTGCAAGAAGGAAAGGAGTTTTATTGTCTTAATATAATGTGGCAATGGGCCTAGACTGCAGCAACAGGCAGGTCAGTAGAAGTTTGCAGGGCATGTGCATACAGTCAAGTTTCGGGTTTGCTGTGAGCTACATGTTGTGATACGGAAGATGCGATGCAGACACGGCAAACAGAAAATACAAGTATTTACTGTAAGCACTCAAAATGTCTAAAATGACCTTTCTTAACTCAGTGTGTGTGTGTGTGTGTGTGTGTGTGTATAGGTGGTGTCTCAGACAGTCAGCCTGGTGGACCTGTCCTGCTACAGTCTGGAAGCGGTGCCTGAGTATCTCTTTTACAGTCAGGATATCACCCACCTCAACCTGAGACACAACTTCATGAGCCTTCAGGGGCCTGGAGGCCTGCTCAACCTGCCCAGGTAATCGCACATCTTTTACCTGAAGAATTGTACACAAACGTTTGCTAACAGAGGGATGTAGGAGAGTGATCACGCCCTTGTGGAGGAAAGTGTCTGCCTTGCTGAAATATGTTTAGGCACAACAGAGAATCTCTCATTCACTGTGTTTCGTAGTTTATTAAACTGATTATATTTTCTTTGACTTGTTAAATTGCAGTGACATTGACGCAAAGAGTTGCATGTTTGAAAGGAGCTAACCTTTGCTTGGATAGAGCTTGGCATTGGCCCTCACTTGTTAATGTTGTAGGAAGAAGGAAGTTGCTCCCAGTAGTTGATTAATGACTCAAATATTTGTGGTTACTATCAGTCTTATTCAGTGAAAGAGTGCTTTAGTGTCTTAATGTTTTCCAACGATAATTTCTCTAGACCTCTTTTCCCTTTAGTCCCTGCACATTTACTGTTGCATTTCCTTCTCTAGTAATGTAAACACACACTATTGCGCTCTTGAAGAGTGCTACAGTAAAAGTTCAGTGTTGTTCACACCAGCGTTCAACAGTTATATCCACCAACTTTCCAGCTACTCAGCTGCTCCTCTTGCTCATCACACAGCTTATGACCCCTTCTCATTTATGCCAGTTGTGTGGAAACAGAGTGGGTTCCACCTGTGTGTCATCCATGAAGCAGGACAGAAATTTAGCTCCATGTCCAGTTCTGCACCAGAAACTGAGCTTATTTAAACAAGCTGGATTTAAGTGTCTTGCACCCCTCCATTTCGGGTGCTCCCTGTTATTTGTTTGTATATTTAGAAAGAGGATGCGTGGATAAAAGGAAGCGGTCTGTACTCTGACCAGTGTTGTGACTCACAGCAGCCACCTCCACCGCTCACAGGACCTGGGGGAACAAGAGGAGGGTGGAGTTAATATGGAAGATCTGACTATGCAGCCACACGGCACCATTTCATTTGTTACAGTCTCATGGAAACGTGTTACAAATGTGCACACACACGCATCAGAATTGATGGATTTCTATTTGAAATGGCCAGCTGAGACCTTAGAAGGTGACAAGACATTATATGAACGAACAAACGCACATCAGCATAGTATTTCAAACTATCTTCATCAAATATGGTAGACATTGTATGACTGGACTCTAAATCTAGTAACATCATACACTGGTAATACTAAGGCACCAGTACGGGTGATTTGAATACTTTTTCAATGTGAACACTGTCCTTTCTTGCCTGCCAAGCCACTGACTGATTTTTCCAGCTGCTTTCAAAGCCGTCTTAATAACATGGTGCAAGCCCGTAGCACAAATAACAGCTCAAAACTCCCACAGTGAACTCGTGTGGAATGAATCTACAGTATCTAATTTCCACAGTGTTCACCCTGGATTTCAACTACTGGTGTTCAGCCTCAGCTGTTAGTTTACCACGTATCTTCTTTATTCACATTCCTTGTCCACTGCGTTCTCCTGAAGCACAACAAATAGCTCTGCAGACGTGACAGTGCACTAAAAATGTGGACCACAGTAGCAGGCCAGCTAAAATGCTAGTGTTTGTCTGTCTCATTAAATCTTCCCCTATTTTCACTGCTCTTTCTTAACATCACTAACTTTTGTCCCTCTTAGTTTAAACCACGGCCTCTGATTGCTGTTTGGTTGAAAAAATACAAGCCCTTTTGTCTGGTACTGGTACAGTGCTAGATCATAGTCAAGTGATGTCAGACACTGGGTGGAGACACACCCATGTACATCAGACTATGTTGCTGTTCAACTCACTTTTAAAACACATCTATTAGCTTTCCGTTTTGTGTGTGCACTGAAAAAAATGTCCGGTGTTTATACACAGCCCTGGCTCTGTAAAAGGGAAACACACGGAGTGACTCCGGTAGAGCCACCAACCCAGGTCGTCAAATAAACTAAACACTTCAGTGTAATATGTCACACAACTTGTGCTCGTGCACAGGCCAAACTAATGCTGTGCGTTATTCCCGCGAGTTTGAAGGAGCACTGTGTATTTGTTTTGCTTTTGAGTTCAAATATCAACAAGCTTTCTCCAGTATCGTGGACTACACCTTTAAACAACTTTTTAAAGATCCTCCATTCTATTCTCTCTTTCTGTAGGTTTTCTCAGCTGAAGAGCCTGAACTTGTCTCACAACCGTCTGGGTGTGTTCCCTGAATGTGTTTGTGAGATCCTCACCCTGACTGAACTCAACCTCTCCTGTAATAGTCTCCACACCGTCCCTGTGCAGATAGGCAACCTTCAAAGGTGTGACACAGTGACACACGTATACTGTACACTGCATACATAAATTACACACAGTACATGAATACATAAGTTAGGATAAACATGAACAAGCAGTACACACACAAAATTCTGTTTGATATTAGAAATACATGATTGTTGATAGGTAATAGCAGCACATAAAAAATTGCACCAATTTATGTCACCTTGAAAGGAGACAGCAATAGTTGCACTGGGCAGGAAAGGTAAATAAAAAATAAAAATAATTTGGCAAATAAACTTTTTTTTTTCTTAATTATGTCCTGCCCCTCAATAATCTGTCTGTATATCACATGTATGGTGGCTGTGAAGTGCAAACTGTGACAACATTTCAGAAAGCAAATTAACAAAAGTTCATTTGTTTTCTGAAATGTGATGTTTCCTGTTTGTGTCATTATATTTTTGTTAATTTGTCAAAAGTTGTTGTGGTTTGCACTTTTAGGCCATTGTGCACATAAATAATATTGTCATAAAATCTGGATTGAGGTTTTAATGGAGTCAGTGAAATACATAAAGTAAAAATATTTTGTTATGCAATCAGATTAAGTCAGGCAGCTAAATCAGGCAGTTTTCATCCTGTGGACCTGCTTAATAGAGGATGCTGCTCAGTAAACAACGGCTATATAACTGCAAATGGACACAAGTTGACCACTCTTTGAAGTAAAAGAAAGCAAAACATGACTGTTTTCTCCTCATCTTGTAGCCTGCAGACGCTGTCTTTGGATGGAAACCACCTCAGCTCCCTGCCTGAAGAGCTGGGTGGCCTGTCCCAGCTCAACGGCCTGGGGCTCTCCTTCAACAACTTCTCTCACATCCCTGCTGTGCTGGAGAGACTGAGTGCAGTGGACAAGCTGGCCATGGCTGGGAACAGAGTGGAGAGTCTGGAGTTGTGTACTCTGGCTAGAATGAGCCACCTGAAAAACATCGACCTCCGGTAAGAGGCCAGCCAGGGAATAAACAGCTCTCAGCCTCCGTACATCCATAGTCCCTTCCCTCTCTTCTTTCTCGTTGGATCAATATGTAAAATGTAATATGTCAATCATTCAGTGAATATGAGGGCAGGTGGAGAATATTTCTTTTTCTATTTCTTCCTCTTGCATTGACAGAAAGACAAATGTCCGTACACAAACACTAGTCTGAACCTCAGCCATTCCTCCTTTCTTCACCACTCCTCCAAGCCTCACCTTTTTATTAAACATTTATTTATAGATGCCAGGTTTGCTGAGCACAAATGCTTTTTTTGTGCATGGCCCTGTTTCACATCTACATTCACACCTGGGAGCTGCCCAGAACTACAGTCATACGTATTTGTTGGCCTCTTAACAGCTCCACAGGAACAGTTGGGGGCTAAGTGTCTCGCTCAAGGGGATCTCTGTGGTGGGTAATGAGGGATGAGAAAGCTCTACTCATTGTCTTTCCTACTGTCTGAGGATCAAACCAGCAACCACTGCTCCACCCACAGCCAGCTAATACTTCAACCTTGCTAGTTAAGTTGCGGTTTGGCAATGGCAGACTATATTTATAAGGGCAAGGTGCATCTGTGGTGGATTAGCGGGCTGGCGGCTCTCATAAAAGTTGAGTTGTTGTTTATTAACAGGATGGATGGGATCAGGGAGAGCCTGGACCTCAGCACAGTGCCTCACCTGACAGTCATGACCTCAGAATTTCTATACTTTTTGTTATTTTAAAAGGTAGGATGCTAAATATGGGTAGATGAGTCTGACAATAAAGTCGTCCCCAGTGAAACAGTGGGAGAAACAATGGAGTGGTCCCAGTGTGCCATCCAGCAAACACAATATCTTGGATGCCAATATTAGATTTTTAATGAAACCTTGACCTAAAAGAGTGCTACAATATTTGCTAATTTTTCTGCATGCCCCTCACAATATCTTTAAAAAAAAATGTTTTACTACTATTATTAATTGCTATATTCCACAATAGTTGTGACGTTACTGTTACTGTAAACTAAAATAGCCACTGCTGGAATATTTTGGAAAATAAATAATTTGTAACAACTCTAAATACCATATTACTACTATTTTCTGTCTCATTTTAGCAAGTGTGACATATCAGAGTTTCTTCACTGTATTGAACGTTTTATTTGACGTCATCTTCATCTGCTCAAGACTTTTTCCTCTGCTCCAGTAGAAATAACTAGTGATATTTCATCTCTTGTGCTGTTGTTACTGTTAAATGCAGACTGAATGGGCTTCACTGGGTGAAAAGTGAGAGTCTAGAGGCTGTGAGCCAGGTGACCCAGCTGGACTTACGGGACAATTGCTTGGACTCACTAGACCTGAGCTCTGTCTGCAACCTGGAGACTTTGCACTGCCAGCGCAACCAGCTGGGGACACTCACACTGAGCGGTTTCACACTGCGCATGCTTCATGCCAGCAGCAACCGTGAGTCAAACAGAGTCAACTAGCTGCTGTTATTGCCTCACTGGCTGTTTGTCTGTATGTGCGGGCCCTTCTCCCCAGTGATACATTCATCGTATAAACACACATATGAACGGTCCAGATGTTTGATTGCTGCTTTTATCTGCCCACAGGCCTTACAACAGTCAACATCTATCCAGTCCCTAACCAGCTGACACACATGGACCTATCACAGTGAGTTCTGGCTGGGAAGAAGAAGTGGCTATGGTTTCTGTGTTCACAGATGTTTGAACAGAGGCCTAAAAATAGTATCTTTATCTTAATGTTCATTGATTTAGTTGTGCGCAGTGCTTAATGGAGGTGTAAATGCATTGGAATACTGAATTGGATAATCAATAACCACCAACCTTAAAGCAAATATCAGGTTGGGGTCTCCAGATTAAAATGATGTGTTGCAAACATTTCTTTTTGTTTTGTGCGTCCCATAGTCTGCTCTATTTTCTTCATTTTTTCCTGCAGTATGTACAAAGTGTTTGCACAGATTCCACAGAAATTGGTGTCAACAATTTGGTCATTTCACCTGTAATTTGTCATAATGCCCAAGGACCAATTGCAGCTCAAAACCTGCAATATATGCTAAGCTATTATGTTTAAGGCAAAGATGCTAAACAAATGCAAAGAGCCCCTAAACCGCCCTTTCTAATGCTAGATTGACTTTGCCTGTATGGATACTTGTCTGCCTTTCAGGCTTCATCAGTAAAAGATTTGAGAAACATTCTATTTTAAGGTAGTAAACCTCGCAAACTTTTGGCCTATAACATTTTACTCTACTTATGCACAGCACTGTGCATACTAATGATGCACAGTAAATGTTGGGGGTTAAATAAGCTGAACCACCTGCCAGTGTAAGAAACATCAGTAAACCTCCAGCACTGTCTGTGGAAACAAATTATTATCATTTAATAATTATCATTATCGTTTAAATGCAGCTAGAGAACATTTGCACGCTTAAATAACCCTGGAGGATAGTAGTTTGGCCGCCTGTTTACTACAATGTCAAAACTGTTTACTCATCTGTATTATTAAAAGCAAAATGCCAACTCTGCTCAGTTTGAGTGTTTGTGTGTGTGTCTTTCTATGTGTGCGACTGTGTGTGTGTTGAGACAGGAACCTTTTGGAGTACCTTCCGGACTGGGTGTGTGACTGCAGAAAAATTGAGATGCTGGACGTCATGCACAACCTCCTGTCTGAACTTCCTTCCAGGTTACTGACCTTATTCTGTCACTAATCCTCAACCTTTTCTGCTGAAACTTTATCTTTTATGTTGCTTAATTGAATGTATTGAGCTTTGTGTAATAAACACACGGCTATCCTGTCCAGAATTAGCAGATCAGGTGTCACATTACACATAGTCATGCTTTTTAACTGCTCACTCTATTGCCAAACTGCTATTCATAATGTCCATCTTAAGAATTTGTTATGTTAGTAGAACCATGGACAGGACAATGCACAAATAACAGCTCAGTCTCTTTGTTTAAGACTCTGTGTCTTCTGGTTGCAACTGTAAAATATGGCCATCCTATAGTGCTTGGCTCAGAGTTACCATCATTCACCGCCGGCCCTCAACACTGGCATTTGCATTTGAATGAGACATCAGAAAAGCTTTTGCAAATGAGATAATATTCCTCTATCCACTGTACCCACTCATGACTTCTGTGATGGTTTCAGGAGAGAATAAAAAGCCGCTGCGCTGGTCTGTTTAGACAGCCAAGCTGAAAAGGTCATTGATGGATTAGTCAGCATGGGTTGCCATTCCTGACAACTCCCCCCCCCAGCCCCCAGCTTCACAAGTAGTCAAGTCTGCACGGGGAGACGATGTTCTTTGGTTCTTTGCCTTTTTGTTGGTCTGTTCTTTTTTTTCTCGTCCTAATCTGGCTCTCTAATGTCTCTTCTGGCCTCCAACAGACTGCTCAACAGCTTGAGTTTGAGAAAGCTGCTGGCGGGGAACAATCGTTTGCAGAGAGTGCCTGACCTACTTGACCACATCCCTCTGGAAGCCCTAGACCTCCAGCACAACAAGCTAGCCGAGCTCCCTGAGAGTCTGTTTTACAAGGCCTTAAAGTGAGTCTCTCAACCCCCTTTTCTCTACGCATCTTTCTGTTTCCTTTTCCATTCTGTCTACAGAATATTTATGCTATTACTTGAGTCCTTTAAGCAGCTGGTTCCTCCACTTTGAAACACCTACCTGCAGTGTGTACCCTGTTTGGTAGTTGACGATTATTGTATCACAGCTCATTGTTTTGGGGATGATGTATAGATTGTATGTGGGGATTGTGGTCAAGATCGGTGGAGCATTTCAGCCCGTAACTGGAGCTTCATTTGCCCTCCTATTTCCTGTGTGGTAAATCACTTAACACCCATTAGCAGTTCAAATGCTCTAATGTACTTTACTGTCTCTAATGCTGAGACGTAATGGCAGTATCTGCTTTGTGCATGATGGGTTTCCTGATATGTTGTCTAAGAGCCGCACAGCATACAAGGGAAAGCAGCTACACTCCAGACCGATGGAAACGATGTGTGGCTATAGAAACTAACTAACTAACACTTTTCACATGTTCATATTCATGACACAGAATCCCAAAAGGCCACAAGGCCAGCGAGAAGTCAACAGTCTTGTAATGTTTGTGGGCTGCAGAGATAGCATTGCACTTTAATAATGTCTGACTCTGTTTTCAAACAACAGCGTGACAAGGTTCACTCCCTCGTGGGTCAGAAGGACAGGTTTTATTACTGTTCAGTATGTGATAGGCGCAGACAATGACTTAACAACACTAATTACATAAGAACCACTGGAGCTCAAATTACTGTCCCTCCTCTCTGTGAAGGTTCAACAGTATGTAAATCAATGCTCCACTTGCAGGGATAAATTAACGATCTGTGTTTAGAAGTTTCCTCCTCAGTACAATGAGAATAAGAATGGAGATGAAAAAAGCCTCTAAGCGAGCCCCCATAAGCCTTAAAATAATCAAACTTAAACCCACACCTCAACCATCTACATTTATCCCTGCACTAACATTACTGTATGTCCTATATTCTGTACATAATAGGTGGCTTGTACTTTGATACTTGAACATTATATTGTATAATACTATACTATCCAATACTGTATATAATGTAATATTAATTGTGCCTCTACAGACTACTTAATTGGAAACACTTTTCGCTCACTTTAAGCTCTCCAATAAATATTTAAATGAACCCCTGTTGCCTGTTAGTCATGGTCCTGAGGTACTTTAAACAAAATTAAAGCACAAAGACAAAATAAGTAAAATAAGCATTTAAGCGTGTAACTTATTCAACCTTATCTTAAATGAAATTGTCCTTGCGTTTTTTATTCACTTTGTGATCAAATTTCTTAAAGTATAAGTAATATGGTAGTAAAATGTTATGGTACCATCATTAACATCAAAACCACAGAAAAGACAAAAATAAAAGGGAGACTGGATTAATTTGGACCTTTGATGTGACAATCTCACAGCTCACATTTTGTAATATTTCCAGAGCTGCCAGTTTCCCTGATTAAATCTACCAGGTATTCACCACTGGAGCTGATGTCAGCTTTCATTTGCTCACATTTAATTTCTGACCCAAAATATTTATCTTTTATATACAGGTTAAAGTCCTGGGGAGGGGAAGGGCCTCCAATTTTTTAACTTCTTCTCCAAATTTACTGTAAATGAGACAGGATTGGGTGTATACACTCCTCAGATGCAATCCTGGCTGTGACGTAATATATATCTCGGATATCTGCACCCACTTTTTTAAACTAATGTATCTCTTGTTTTTATTTGTCTTCCCTCACAGCCTAAAATACTTAAATGTGTCAGCCAATGCCCTGGAAAGTATTCCTCCCAGCAGCCCATCAGAAGAGAGCCTCAGCACAGTCCAGGAGCTCTACCTGACGGGGAACAACCTGAATGAGAACTGCGGTGCTTTGTTGGTTGGACACCAGAACCTGCGGGTCCTTCACATCGCCTACAACCAGTTGCTCTCCTTCCCTGCCAGGTGTGTTACCTTGGCTTTCATGTCAGTCTGTGTTTTAGTTTTGTAAGTCATTTTTATGGCTTATAAATTACTTAAAAATGACTTTATTTTGTTGTTGTTTTATTGTTGTAGTTTATCCTTTCAATCTGTTTTTATCCTTCAACACATCTATTTTCTGTTTTGTGTTTCCACCTTGTGTAAAGCCCTACACTTTCTGTATGTTTTTTACAATGGCTATATTATTATTATTAAGAACCATTATCTAAGAAGCTATTTATGTAGGCTATGTCCTACAAGTTAATAATACTTATGATGAAAGCATTCTACTTGTTCAGCTCACTGGAGATTTTCACTGTCATGTTTGTGTGTCTTTAGTAAGCTGAGTAAGCTGGAACTGCTGGAGGAGCTAAATCTAAGTGGCAACAAGCTAAAGACTATCCCCTCCACGGTGTCCAGCTGCAAGAAACTGCACACCCTCATAGCACACTCCAACCACATTACTGTCTTCCCAGAGATCCTCAACCTGCCTGAGATCAAGGTCAGACTTGTTCTGGTTTAAATTTGCCGGAACCAGTGTGTGTATGATTATGTTCAGCCCGTGTCAGCTCATGTGTGTTTGGTACGTTTGTAGCTTGTAGATCTGAGCTGTAACGAGCTGACTGAGATCCAGCTGCCTGACTCCCTGCCAGCCACTCTGCAAGAGCTGGACCTGACAGGCAACAGCAGCCTGATGCTGGAACACAAAACCCTCAACCTCTTCAGGTGAGTCACAAAACCAAGACCAGTTTAAAATAGTTACAGGTAACTCGTTGAAATTTGTGAAGCATAAAATATAAGCACCAACGCCTTGGCTTCAAATTATATAGTTGTCTGGACACATACTGGAGGGATATGCCATCGTTCTTAGAATATAATATAGCTGTGTGAGTAGTGGTGGCAGAAAATGGTGCATGTTTATACCTTCATCTATAATGCCTTCTACTATATTTCTTCTCCTCTTTTAGTCACATCACCACCCTGAAATTAGACCAGAAATCCACCACAGCAGGAGACTCACTGAGTGCCTCCATTCCATGGAACCACGGTTACTCTGAAATGAGTGGCCAAAGGAACAAGTGAGTCCTGCTTTGTGTTTCTGTGTGTTTTCTTTGTTTGCTTGTGAATATGAAGAGCTTAATTTTCCTCAACTGCAGACAGTATCTTTCCAAATCGTCATATACAAGTAAATGAAATGCCTACACTCTTTAAATCTTGTTTTGGTGCATTGAATGTACTGTATATCTGTCTGTTTGGATGTTGCTGTACAAGCACAGAGCAGGTGTCTAGCACTGAGTCAATATCTGAGTCATTGGCAGGCGCCTAGCACTGGCATCAGGGCAGTCAATGGACCTTTTTTAAGAGTAGCTGGTGCGGTGGAGCCTAATAATTCTATTGGATTTAATGCCTGTAACATTGTTAAGTGCATCACTGTGGAGAGCCCAGTATGCCTGGCTACTCCTCCAGGGTCATGGCCATCACAGAGGGCCACGCAGCAGTGTCTTTTATCAGCTGTTACCCCTTGCTTGTTTCCCTTGACCTAGAGCTGCAGTGTCACATGCTGAAGTATGTATGAGGTTTACCTCTGTATGGGAGGCGCTGAGTCATCTGTTTGTTAATGCTGATCTATTGTTGGGGACAGGTTGTGTGTGTCGGTGCTGGCTGTGGACCGGTTTGGAGAAGGTGTGGAAGCATGTTATGGTATCTTTGACGGAGACCGCAATGAGGAAGTGCCTCGGCTGCTGCAGTGCACCATGGGAGATGTGCTGTGCGAGGAACTGCAGCACTCCAGTATTGACAATGTTTATATGTGCAACACTTTCATCACCTCACACAGGTAAGACAGATTTTTTAAATGTCAGTCTTTATTAATACCTCTTTTTGTACTTGCAAATAAACAGATAATTGCACTCTTGCTGCAATTTTGTAGGCTACAACCAGTGACTTTGTCAGCATTTGTCAGCAGCATTTTTTGTTTTTGTATGGGACAGGAAACTAGGTATGGCTGGCCAGAAACTGGGTGCTTCTGCCTTGCTGTGTTATATTCACCATGAGCCTTCAGATCCAGGAGGCTACTTGAGCCTCACTGTGGCCAATGTGGGCACCTGCCAGGCAGTGTTGTGCCGGGATGGCCGACCTGTACCTCTCTCTAAGGTTTACAGCTTGGAGAACTGCACTGAGGAGATGGAGAGAGTTAAACTCAGTAAAGCCATTATTACAGAGGTAATGTACAGCTTCTATGTATGTTTGGTGCCTGTTTTTAGACTAGAGCCAATATGTAGAACTTTTAATCTAGTGATAATGTGCAGCTTCATATTCAGAGGTATTTATGTTATGAAGCTATACACTCATCTACAATTCTAACAGCACTTCTGTTTTATAGGATAACAAAGTGAGTGGAGTGACATGCTGCTCTCGCCTGCTGGGCTGCTCTTATCTGTCTCCCTGGGTGCTTCCAAAGCCCTGGGTGCACACTGAGCCTCTCTGTTCCCAGGATGAGTTCTTGATCCTGGGGAATCGAGCGCTGTTTGAACGGGTCTCCTACCGGGAGGCCGTGTGCACTGTGCAGGCCGTGCGGGATCCTCGCGCTGCTGCCAAGAAGCTGTGTTCACTCGCCCAGAGTTATGGTTGCAAGGACAACATTGAGGCTGTGGTGGTGTCCCTGCACATTAGTGAGGACAGCTGTACCTGTGAGCCACCGGTCGCCACCACTGAACCACGGGGTCCCCCACCTGCCCCTGTGCCTGTTACCGTCACCCCAGGCCCCAGTGACCCAGCCACCCTTTCATCCAGCAGTGGTATTGTCTCTGAGTTCAACAGTGAGACATCAGCCTCAGAGGTGGGCAGCGAGGCGGGGTCCACCGCTTCAGACGAGCACCCATCCTCTGGCATTGCACCCCGCCCAGAGAGACGCTGTAGCCTACACCCTGCTACTACACTGTGTGGGATCATGGTGCCAGGCTCAGTTGGGGCAGGAACCCACCCAGGCCTATTCCAGCGGCAGCCCTCCTCTGCCACGTTCTCGAGTAACCAGTCAGACAACGGCTTGGACAGTGATGATGAAGCTCCGCTTGAGGGTGTTATCTCCAATGGCAGCAAGTTAGAAGTGGAGGTAGACATTCACTGCTGTGCTTTCCAGCTACGGTCAGGGGCCCCTGAGAGCCCCAAAGACCTGGAGCTTGAAAAGCGAGGCTCTGACTATCCCAATGGCAAAATGCGCAGACAGAACAGCGTGGTGGTTTCTGCTACAAATGGCTGCCTGCTGGCTGTATGTGGGAGAGAGATTGCCGATCTCAAGAAGTCTCCTTCCACGTCCAGCCTATTTGGGAAGAAGCTGTCCAATGGCTCTGTGGTAGCCCCTGAGGACAGTCATAATCTCATTGAGGTGGCCCTGGAGGCTCCTAAGAAGAAGTCTGGCTACTTCACTGCCCCAGCGCAGCAGGACCCCGAGGACCAGCTCATTGTGCCTCCTAGTCTGGAGCAGGAAGTCAGGGAGCAGCTAAGAGGCCAGAGCCCTCTAGTCTCAGGGCCCTCCTTACCATGCATACCCCCTTCCTTAAAAGACCCCGTGTGGGATCATCCACACCCCCCTGCATTTGCCTCCAACCTGATCCCAGGCCCAGGCCCGGTTCCCATCCTACAGCAGGAAGTCTATGATACCGCCCTCTAGAGGGGGGACACAGCACAGCGCCATGTGGCTGCAATTCTGTGATCGTGCCATTCCAGAAAAGAAGAGGAGAATTGTCTCATACATGTGGGATATTCCAATTCAAGTTGCCATTCAGATCTTTTGTGAGGACAAGACAAACCTGTGGGACCTTGATAGTCACTAAGTGATGCTGCGCCATTAATAAGTAAAGTAAAAAAAATAAGGGTTTCTGTGCATGGTTTGAGTATCCAAGAAAATAGGGGCGACCAAGATCCCAGTTCATAACATGTCGTTGTGAAAAGGACGGCTGGCTATCATAGACCAAAACAAGCCTGACTTGAAATGGGATACCTCATGTGTTTCAACAAGTCAGCAACATTTCCCTTTACTTGGAAAGCAAGCAATCTAGAGGGTGCGTACGGGACCGTGTTCAGTGAGGTCAAATCTCCTCTCCAGGGGCTCCGTGGTCTCTCAGGTCCTGGAGAGAAGCCCTGTGACTGAAACTTGAAAAAGTGCCTACTGCAGACGACTCAGCCTAGAGCTCCCCCACATCCAGGCTGTGTTTGGGGACGTGAGCTTGTTAGTTAAATTTGGAGGAGGGACAGTGTCTCCAAGAGACCGACAGTGTCTCCAAGAGACCAGCACTGGCACAGCTTCTGCTCTCCTCCTCTTCCTGTGGCTTACAAAGGAAAACCAGACAGTATAAATGCTTGTAAGGCACATAGGACTAGAAGATGTGAAGACAAAATAACTGCATTTACATCGCCAGAAACGTTATGGTTGGGTTTTATTTTTAACATTCCCACACAGTATGTATAGAATCTTCTATATAGACCACATAAATTAATTCTATACAGTATAGTACACACTCACAACTAGCAGCCAACTGACACAGTGTGCTTGAGCTGCTGACATCGAGATTGAAAAGTGTTTGCTATTTAGAGCAATGCATTTTGAATAGCTGTCAAAAATAATATCAGAGTCATTCAACTGTACAGAGCGGATGTGTTGTAGAATTCAAAAATACAGTATAATCTGTGACAGTGCATGATCAAATGATCTCCTTAAAAACAACATAGGAAAATAAAAGTTTAATTTAAATTTAGTCCGTTTTATGGTCACTGGATAGCAGGCTGGAGACCACCAGGATGTTCGGATATCGTTTAATTTCAGTCGTTTGAACAAACAAGACACAAAAGTGAATTATTACACAGTGCACTGCAAGAGATGAGGGATAGACACAGTATTTGTATGTACTGTGCGTTATGAAATATCTCCACTGGTAATAAGATTGTACATTTTAGTATATTCAAACTTTGGAGGCTGCTACCCTTTTAAGTCTGTAAACATCCATCCATGTCCCTGCAGGCAGATTCAGTTATTGACATTTTTCTATCTTTGCAAATCTTTTTTCAGCTTTTGCTCTCTAATGCACTGCCCACAAATCCAGATGATTTTCAGGGCGTGTTGTTTTGGCCAATTATAAACAGAACAGAGACACTATTTTGTTGTATTCTGTAAGATCTGGTCTGTGTACACAAGATGTCGCAGAGTTTGGGGGAAGAACCCACAGTTCTACAAGTAGGCGCAGAAATTTGGGACATGGAAACAAATTCGCTTCAATTTGATATATTTCTCTTTTTTACTCACACACATTGCATATAGGCTATTTCCTGATCAGGGGGCAAAGCTTCTGTAGAATTAAGCTCACATAGTTGATATAAAAAATGATTATCAGTGCAGCAGCAGTAAAAGGTACTGCAATAAAAACACACATTTTTTCAATTAAGTCACATACAGTGCTTCAGCTGTTGGTATCATTACCAGTTTTTTTTGTAGAACCATTCATATTTATTTCAGCTGAAAGTAAGTTGTCAAAAACTACATTAATTTTTGAATTATCAGGTAAATATTATGCAGCCCTGGAAACCTCAGTTTGTCTATTCCTGAACCTCCCCACCTTGTGCCAAAAGAGAAAGCAGCTCTGCGGGGGCTGCTGTGGTTATGAGAAGGCCAAAGTTGGGTAATTGCTCGTGTCGGTGATTACTACATTAGATGTATATTTTTGGTTGCCACTCCAGGTCGGTAGTGGTGCAGTTCTGGCATTCCACAGCTGTTGCATAGCTGGACCTTTCAGTGTTCCCTTTTAGCCTTAAAGTAACACTACACAGTATTTTTGAAAGGAGAAGCCCATTGTTTCATCCCACTCATGTTCTGTTTGTGAGGTCTTCAGCTCCCGGGGGTGTTGTTTATTAAAGCAGCCCCTCCGTCTTTTTCTCTGCTCCACAGGAATGAGTGATAAGTCCGTGATGAAGCCTTAATTGATGTGCGAGTCTGAACCTTTTCTTGTTATTCGCGAGTTTTTGTCTCTTGAAAGAAATAAACACTGTTAAAAGCACTTTGTACATAGAAGATAGCGATATTCAGAGTTATGTATATTGGAGTTTAATATATGAGATATCGATCAACATAGTGTGCTGGGATTATTGTGGCTTCCCTCGGCCCAACATATCACCTCTTGTCTGAGAATGCATAGCCAACAGGAATGATGATCGTGTAAAGTGACATAATGACAATTCATTTTAGTCACTTTTTGGTGTGTTTTTAATATGACAGACATTTCTTATTTTATCAAAGGTTTTTTTTGGTTTGCTTTCAATTACATCTGAATTTTTCAGAATGTCTTGACTGATATTTACATTTTCAACATCAGCACCACAGCATAATATACAGTATGTTCTTAACTACTCTAACACTTTCGGCCAACATTACTCATACATTATTGGGCCCCCTCCTGGCAGAAAACAAGGAAATACAGTTATTGTGCTTTTTTGAAATATTATTTATATCCAGTATTGATATTTGGTTGAAACAGTGTGCTAATTGATTCCTAACCATCAGGCATATGACAATAGTTTTTTAAATCCCTCCACAATAGTGACATGGAATGAAAACAGTAGTCTAAGATAATAATTGCTACGATCCACATCAAAGAGCTGCTATTGCGCTTATTCAGAATTCAGACACTGATTTCAACTAATGCTTTGGATTTTTTCTTTTTTTTTAAATTAAGAATGGGGAAACCATATCCATATTTTATGACAAGGATAACACAATTATTGATCAAACTGTGCAGTGTCTGAGATGCCAAACACCCCGGGACTCTCTGTGGCCACAGGTGGTGTCAGGCATCCGGACTGATGGCAGTGAAATGTGGACAGGCACTGCAGGTGTACCTGCCACAGGAGGAGCTAGAAAAGCTATAAGACAGATTATGATTGTGAATAATGTTGGTACACATCTGACACAAGTTGGAAGACTGAAGTGTTAAGCAAGTGGAGAAATGGAACTTTCCTTAAGGTTATATACAAAATGGTGGTGTTCACAACAGATGTTGGGAATTCGCTCATACAAATATGCAAAGTGTCAACTGTATATATATATACATGTCTATCAGAGCTTCATTTTCACCTAAAACTACAAGAATCCTATTTCTAAATATGTCTGAAAACGAATATTGACTGATGTATGTATGTATGACGTATGTAATTGGGATTGTGAGTGTAAGTTGCTTTTTATTATTTCCTGAGTATGTCTCTTCCTTTGGCTCATTTGCAGTGTAGTTTTATTAGTTTCGTCCCAGTCTGCCAAGTCAGGCGGGGGACTGCATTACACTGCTACATTTAGTGCTCTTCAAAACCACCTCGGTCAGTGTTTTTATACAGTTGTACACTCATTGCACATTCACCCTGTCTGTCTCCTGGTTGACACCATGTATTCGCCCACTGTCCTGTCCAATATACATTTCCAACATGAAGTATATTTGAGTTATGATCCATCAGTAAACTAATCAGTGTGCATGTACATATGCCGACTGTATGCTCAGATACAGGAAGTGGGAGCACAGGGTACAGTGCATTGGCTTAAAATATTCCCTTTAATTCTTTAGTGGAGGAGGTCCAGTAGTTTAATGCTCAAAATCCCCTTTCGTGCACCAAAATAGAGGGTGTGTGCATTTGAGTAGGCTAGAGTGTCATGGTTTTGTTTTTTTTTAACTGCTGACTCATTTATTAACTGTAAGGGATCATTTCCTGTCTGCACAACCTAACAAGCTCCCTGTACAACTACGTTGCGAAATGTCCGTGTTTGTGTGTGTGTATGTAAAATGAAGCTTCAGTGCACACGTACAGTAAGTGTATGCATGCCCGTGTGAATAACGGATTGACTGTAATTCTGCGTGATTATGGTGAATGAAACTGATCGGAGACGCTCCAGTTGTTTAACATGTGACCAAAGTAGCCATTGTTTAATCTCACGGTTCCTTTCTGTACATTATTTTCTAGAAATGCTTGAATATTTTTTTCTCAATGCCAAGAAGCCGACGTTTATTTTTGTACTTCATTGTTTCATGCAAATTTATATTTCCCTCTCCACAAACAGAATTTGTAGTGATTGGGATTCTACAGAAAACTCATTATGGTACTTTATTTGAAGGTACTAAATATAACTGTATTTAATGTTGAAAGCATGCCCTAAATATAAATCAACATAAAAGCATAGAGTACACACAAAATGTGATTTATTTGTACAAAATGGAGCATATCTAACATTTTTAGGTTTTTATTCTAGCATGCAGATTACTGCTAACATTTAGTTTTGTGTTTAATAATTAAAAGATTTATTATTTAGGAACAGGACTAACAATGAGCACTTTTGCTGTGTATCAGACAGAATTGTACTCCCTTGAACTTTGAGAGTGGAAGGTGGTCGTTATTTTATTTGAAATGCTGCTATCATTAGTTTTGAGCAGACAAGCTGTTTTTAAATTAACTTTCAGCCAAGTAGCAATAAAACTTTTTACTGTGAATTTTTTTGTCCAGTGTCCATTTCGCTCACCAATTTTAATGATGATTTCATGCCAATAAATATCAAAGTGACTTTTTTTTTTGGTCAGTATAAGATATAATGTCTGCAGTTTATTTTGTCATTATAGAAAGTCCTGAACTATAATGTAATAAGAGGTTATTTATATATTTGCTTTGGTTTCCAGAGACGTTTTCTCCTTTTCAATCAGACTAAATGCACAGAAGCAGTACTCAGTTCATGACAATGAATCAGAAGAAACAGAGAACACTAACCACTGTGGAAATATGTGCAATCAAGTTGAAGTCATGAGTCAATTCCTAAACACAGTGCATCTGCCATCTATTGGTGAAGCTCAGAATGACATGCTGAACTGTAGCAGAGTGGTTGACAAAAATAAGCTTATATGTGACAGAAACTCCTGGTATCAATGTTTTTTCTTGTATTTGATGTAACACCTTCAGGGCGGAACAACGTCTAGAGTCTAAAAAAATGTAAAAAGATACTGAAGGTCAATGGAGAAGCCATCATATAATTTATTCTTTACAAATACTGGATATTTTAGGCTTTTATCAGTTTTAAATGTACACAAACCAAGACAAAATAAAAACTGAGTCATAGGACAGCGTTCGACCCTCTGTATGAAGATCCAACTGCCAGGATTAATTATCAACAGACTGAGCTTCACTCTGACAGAGCTGAGATCTGAGGAATGCACAATACTTTTGGTCTGGAACACAAATTATTTTAACTTTAAAGAGATCTAGACCTGTGAAACCCCTCGGGACTGTACCTTGGTAACATATCAGACAAACTTGTTCTTAAATTAACTGGCAACGGCTGGTATTGTTTCCTGCAAGTTCCTGTTTGTCTCTGCTACACAACTCCTCAAGAAAACAAAAAAGAATAAATATTATCTAGTAGTTTCTCTGCCAATCGAACGGTTTCTCTATCTGCCTTTTGATTTCTGGGTATTTTCTTTGCACAAAATGAATGAATAAAATAGTAATGAAACAATAATTTATATACCATTTGAGTGATTTATTATAACTAAACATTTATAAAAATGTTACAGACAGTACAGAGAGGTATGTAAACTGGAAAAGTGGTAGGAATAAAAAAAGTCTACAAAATCAAATTAAAAAAACTTAAAAAGTGGATAAAAATGCTGATTCACATTCAACAATTACACAATGACAAAACATCTTCCATGTTTTCTTGTCACGTGTTCAAACACGTCAAAGAGAAAAGCCAGCTTAAAGATTATTGTCCTCGTTTGTCCTTTGCTTCTTTAGCTCCCGCACTGACCTGAAGGCTCTGACAGCCAACACTGCACCAAAGATGAAAACAAACACCCCCAGCACCCCGAAGAGCCCCCCTGCGATATCTGCACCATGGAACTGGCACTCGAAGCCCTTGTGCCCTTTGCTCTTGTACATCTGCTCTCTCTCATCACAGATGGGATTGCTGTAGGTTTCCTGCAGCTTAATAAAGTAGAAGGCCAGCGCGGGGATGTAGCCCAGGCCAATCAGGAAGTTCAGCAGGGCCTCCCCCAGCAGCACGGGGGGCCAGCGGTAAGGGACTCTGAAAATCCCCAGGGCAAGCATGGCACAGGCGTAGACCATTAAAACCCCACCGCAGGCCATGGTGAAGACGTACGGAGGCCGCTTGAGCTGATGGAACAGTAGGTCCAGCTCCTTCACCCGGTCCGCATCGGCTCCAGTGAAGGCATTGGCTCCACCGAAGTGATAATAGTAGACTCCACCGAGGCTGGCCAGGTCACGGTAACCCCCGTTGTTGCTGTACGGCACTCCGGCACAGATGACGATAAGCAGATTCACAAACAGCTCCATAAGCTGGCAGAGGCCTGGGAGACACAGAATGAGCCCAATACTGACATGAAGCAACATGAAGTCAATTTATTGTGTTGATCAACAAAAAATTTACGTTTTTCAAGCAAAAATGTCAAATATTAGCTGGTTGCAGCCTCTCTGGTGAGTGGATTTGCTGCCTTTCTTTGTCATATAGGATAATAAATGAAATATCTTTGGGTTTTGGACTGCTGCCTGGATAAAACAAGACATTTGAATTCATAACCCATGACACTGAGGTTATCTGATGGCCATTTTTTTTTTTACTGTTTTCTGACATTTTGTATACAAAATTGAGAAAAATGACAAGCATTAATTGATTGTGAAAATAATCAAATAAAAAAATAGAAAGCATTGTAAATACTGACGAACATGAGCTTTGACTGCGACAACATTCCACAGAAGAACTAATAAATAATAAAATAAATATACTTGCCTCTACTAGTTAAGATGTATCTGAGATTGTACAGAGCTTGCCTATGTTGTCGCTCATAATACTCCCCTTCAGAGTGATACACCGAAGTGTCTCTGGACCTACAAGGACGACACCATTTTATTTGAGTGAGATGGAATTCATTCGTTCTCTACAAAACATGTCTTTTTGCATAAAAAAACATAAGTAAATAACCCTGCAACAGATGGTCAAAAGTGTTGGGGAGACCTGACAGTGAGTGCAGGGGTCTGTCTATAGAAAGTATGCGGTCCCTTACAGTCTTGAGGGTCCTTCATGGTCGTGGTCCGTGTGAGAGGCAGTTGTCATGTCCCTCTGTCTGTTCTCTTTGGCCCTCCTGTCACTGGCAGAGCCTCTCTCCTCCACGTCTCTTGGCTTTTGGTTGCGACCTCTGCCATCATATGAAGCGTGGTCTCCATTGTGTGAATAGTCCCTGCTCTTGTACTCTGCATACACATCACTCCTCTGGTGGTGTCTCCCCCTCTCTGGCATTTCACCTCCGCCTGCAAAAGAAGATTATGGGCACGAATCCTATTACAGACCCTCATAAGCAAAGTGGATAGTTGGCTTGTGTCTCTGTAAATGCCACTGTGGACAGTAAAGCAGCATGAAGGGTTATTTAATGGAGATTAATGGCTGGCACCAAAGACAGATGTTTCTTCATTCATAAAGTGGTTAGTGGGGCAAAAGGTGGTGGTGTTTTGGGGCCCCACAGACATTCCAGTAAACAAACATAAAGAAAGTCAGCAAGATAAATCAGACTTGATTACATAAGAAGCCCACAATTCATAGCAACGCTCCTTCCTTCCCTGTTGAGAGGTTCACCCGTGTTTAGATGTCATGTTTTGACGAAAATTAGAAATGTTTCTAGGTTCGTGAATAATACAAAGATACAACATTGTTATTTCCTACCTTTGGACTCAATTGTACACAGTTGGGTCTTGTTTTCGTTTGAGACGAGAAAATGACCGCCTACCTTTTTCTGCTTCCTGTGTGTAAGATTTCCTTCTCCTGCCACTCACCTGTGTTGTGCCACGCCCACTAGTTTCGAGGTAATTTATGGGAAAAATAGTGAAATTTCTACAGCTAATCTGCAGTTTTCAGGCTTCTTTTTCCAACTTAAAGTAGCTTACAGTGTGTTGGACCTATACATTATCCATATGTAGTATTTTAATGTATTGTATTGTAAGTGCTTTATTATATATTGTTTATGACAGACTAAAACACCCAACTACATTTAATTCACTGGTCAGTTTGATCCAAATATAACAGGACACGTGCAGCTTCACTAGAGTTTAATGAAAACCAGAAAGTGTGTCAGAAATTGTTGCTTTCATTCGTGCTCAACTTGCAAAAACAAAAATTTTGCGATTCATGCCCCAACCCGGACGTGAACGCACACAGCGCACGCGGTCACGCTTCATTCGAGAAGCTCGTGGCAATAGTCTACGACATTACTTTCAGCATTTCCGCCGAAGCACGGATATATTTCAAAATAAATGTAACTTAAAAGTGTGACTATTCCATGTCAACGAGGTCATGCCCCACACCCTGTAATTACACGGGACAGATACTTATTCACTTGTTTGTGTATATTCATACAGTTTTCTTATACGAGTCGTGATCATAAGAAGATTATGGAGTTTCCATTTCAAGTAAATAGCTCAACCTCCACTACTAGCTGTGAAAGGCTCAAGCTGCAGTTCATTAAGAGAAAGAAGGTCCCTCTGCTTCCTCTAAAGTTTAACTTACCCATCAATTAATGTAAATTATCTGCGATCATAATTAACCCCACCTGAATGGAGCCACACTGAATATGGCCTTTGAGTACCTTCGCAGCACAGCTAAAGCAGGAAACTGGCCTAAAGGCCTTAGGACTTAAGGGGTTGTTTGGTTTGTGCTAATTTAATCAAAACTGTGTTCGGGAATATAACCAATTAAAAACAATTTAAACGTGGCATTATGAAGCAGTTCAGTTTATCTGATGATGCTGATGTACTTGCATGATTCTTGCTATATTTAGGTTGTATCCTCATGGCTGAATGCACTTATTGTAAGTCGCTTTGTATAAAAACGGCAGCTAAATAAATGTAATGTAATGATTTCAACTGACGTGATAATTCAATTGAAAGAGTCAGGTGCTGCTTTTTACCTGATCTAGAGGTCAAGTTTTAAGGAAGGGACCCTGTGTCAAGCTCTAGTTTACAGCAGTTGTTTCAATTTGTGCTTTTATTTGGCATTTTCCTAAATTAATGTGATTAATAACACTCCTATGCAACAAATCCCACTGCTTCACAGTTACTGTACCCATTGTGCCACTGGAGAGGAGGAGAATATAATGTGATAATAGGGAAGTTCTGATATGTGTTGCTCTGTGTGTGCCCCAGAGGTCACAGGCCACATCACTAGAGGGGATTATCTACGGTTAAAGATGAAGACTTTTATTGTGAAGTCCGAGAGCAAACCATCACCGGAAGTGTTTGTCGTTATTCCTCGAGCTCACGCTGCCACTACAACCGACCGCGCGCTGGCTCGGCTAGCAAGCGAGGAAGAGGCTAGACAGAAATGGCGGTGACGGCAAGGCGAGCAGCATGAAGTGCTGATGCATTACATGGATCAAAACGTACGACTGCCAGGACAACGTCGGGAAAATGACAATGACGTCGAAGTAGGACACCTTTTGTAACTGTCACTACAAACCTACAACACCTTCCCGGGAGAGTTTTCATCTTGTCAGCGGAGGAGAGAAAATCTCACCGGGAGCATGGCTTCTTACAGCAACCAGGTAGCTAAGCTAGCTGGCTAACGTTAGCCTGCACAACAACTCCTGCTGCACGCCGTGTAACGTTATTTATAGACTCACGACCGCCCCTCACTTGTACAACATTCTTACCTAAAATAGCGCCATACTACTATAGCAATTTGGTGAGGTACGTGTTGTTATTTGAAACATCTGGCTAGTCGTGTCATTGAAAATGTAAGTACTGAAAAGTGCTTGCTAATGCCCCCCTAAGCCTCATTGAAACACCACCAGCATGGTAGCTAACAGGCCCTGGGTCCCTCCATTCAAATGAGACAGCGGTGCCGTTTGCTGCAGTTTTTTACGATTTGACAGCCGCCTTTAGCTAAATGACTTGAAAGCGTGCTAAATCTAATGTTAGCGACACTTTGGCGTGAGATCCCGCAGGTGTCATGTGTTATTTCCCAGAGATAAGTGACACAGAAAACTGCTGCGTGTATGCATGGCCCACCTGCTCAGTGCTGCGACAGGCCTTACTCGAGCGCATATTTCCATAACCGGTAATAACCGCAAATTAGTTTGGCTCTGGGTAGTCAGGAAGCATAATAACGGTTTTGTGGAAGGTTTTGCATGCGGTAATTTGCAGTTTCTAAGCAGTTGTGAGCTAGGATATAACAATTTAGTGCTGTTCACTTAGCTCTTAGCAAGCTAACAGCCTTGCACAGGTGGGGTGGTTATACTTTGCAGTCAGTCCGCTAGCTGGTTAGCTAAATACAAATGCGACAGTGTGGGCCTTCGTTGATAGCGAAGATTTATTTGATATGGAAACAATTAAAAAGCAAGATCGAGCTTGCACACTGCTGGGGGGTGCGCTGTTACACCGCCAGGCTCCGTGTGACTTAGATTGTAGGTAACTTAGCAAGTTTGGTGTCATTTCTGAGGAAGTTAGCTATCATGTGGGAAGGCCCATTTTGAAGTCTAGCAATGCATGCAGAGACATGCCAGGTCTGAAGTTTCTAGCAGTTGGCTGAATTAAAGTTTAAGACAAAAACACACAATCAAAATAAAACTTGAGGTAGGGATTACATGCTTCACCGGGTTCAAACTCTGGCTGACAGTTCAGGAAACGGGACATGGCTAACGACCATAGGAAGGGAAACCTCACTAGAGACTTAATTCTGCATGCTTTCACACTTCTTCCTGCCCTCAAAATTCAGTGTTTCTATTGGCTCACTGTTCTGCAAAGTGAAAGCTTCAGGGGAAAACCCGTCTCCGCTTCTTTCAAACACAGTGGTTAGCTTTTTAATGGCTTGTATGATGACCAGTCAAAGAATATGTCACATGAATGATCATACATGTACCCACTGGTATTGATTTATGGTACCATGATGGGGCATTTACTGTTATATTGTGTATGAATGGCATATAATGAATAGCATAACACATAAAAGTTTTTAAACAGCCTAAATTAAGTATTGACAGCAGAGCTCCACATTAACAGTTGACCAGTTTCCTCGGGCAACGGGATTTGGACCCTTGTCAACTATTCGTTTCGTCTGGTTGCCCCATTTCGCAACAATTGCTCACCATTTCCAGTGTAAAAAAAAAACCTCCTTTTAGCAGCTTGCCCTCTGTGTAAAATACTCTGTGTCGGCAAATGAAAGTATTGCTGTCACATTGATTTACTCTGTGAGAAATTAGAAATATGTTGGTGAGTCGAGTAAATAAAATGCAAAAATCCACAAGAGTGTAACATTAGAACCGATATCAAGGCGACAAATTTAAACCTAAGAAAAGTTGGTAAACAGGTGGGGCAGCCAAATAATCAGAGGCAGAACAAGACACACCAGCGGCAAAATGGATATCACTCTTCTGAGTTAGCAAAACAGGTAATTCTGGAAATACTTATCAGTACTGTATCTTTCTGCATCTGCATATAAAAAAACTGATTTAATCTAAAAAGTACAGCAGCAGACAGTAATATTCTGCTTATAGTTATGTATCCTACTAATACATTATCTTGCAAATGTACCACCTAAAAGTGTATCTTAAATAATATACCGTAGCAGTATATGCTAACATCACTGTCTACTATATATAGTCTAATTTGTAAAGCTGAGTCACTGTGAGAGATTACACTGGATAGAAGATTTGTTCTTTTTTTTTTTTTTAAAAATAAAGGTTTGTTCAATAAAATCAGCGAGATTAGTTGCAGTAACCTCCTACAGAGTTGCAGTAATACATTTAGACAACTATCAATATATTTCCTGACACTTAAGAAGGCCATTGAAGGATCTTAAGAAAAAAATAAAAATTAAGAGTGTCCTTTAAAACTGGCTTGTAAATGTTACATTTAAACATAAGCATGACAACACTCATTTGTTATCTTTGGATGTTTAGTTTTGATAGTTAATTATGAAACGGTTTGGCAGTGAACCACCGTCGATGTAGGTTTTTCTGAAGTTCTCAACACTGACTTCAGGAAAACCTTCTGAAATGTCCCCATTAACATTTAGGCTTATTGGTTTAGTTCAGGCATCTAGACGCTGGAGCATGTGCTGCCTGTGTTATAGCTTATGCCTCCATGCCTCAGAAATTTGTTGTCTTCCAAAAAAGACATAAAAACACAGGAACCATACATTGCATTCAGGTGACATTTCTTTATTACACTGAACATGGCAATTGTCGTTTATTCCTCTCAACTCATCAAATTAGTCTAGCAGTGTAAACGTGGATGCACATTGATGTCTGCCTGACATGGCTCTACTCTCCAGAGATTACAAATGCAGTCATGGAGAAGTTTCAGAACAAACCACACCGGCTGTGTTCGCTTTTGCAACTTTAAACCATTATTGTGACATCCTCCTTATTTTTATAATGTCTCTGTTTAGTTCAGCTCAAGGTTCCACCAAAGCATAAGTCTGTGAGTGGGATACTAATCCTCACCACCTCCCTTGGGAAAACTACACGCTGTATGCACAAACAAATGAGACTATCATCTAAGTTTTCTGCTTAGTCATGCCAAATGCATACAGAATGAAAATGCACCAGAAGTGTAGCTACAAATTCAATAGCATTACTTTGCTCTATCCATGCCAATTAAGTCCACACTGAAATATTACAACAACTATTGCTTGGATTGCCATCTAATTTGGTGGATATTGATGGTCACAGTTTTACGAATCACATTTTGGTGATACCCCAATTTTTCATCTGGCCTCACCTGCAAGTCAATTTTCCACTTTTCCAACACACATTATCAACAAGACTTATGTAAAACTAAGTGAATCCCCTCAGCTGTACTTTGAAGTTAGCATGTCACCCTTAGCACGTCACACTCACATGCTAAATGTTGACATTTTATTATTCCATCTGTAAGCATGTTAGCATGATACTGACTACTTGAATATCAAAATCTTACAGTACACAAATTCGGCCTGCAACTAAAGATTATTTTCATTATCGATTTATCTACTGATTATTTTCGTGATTAATTGTTCGCTCTGTAAAATGTCCCAATGACCATTCCCAGAGTCCAAGGTCTTGTACATCTTGTTTTGTCTGACCAAAGATACTAAGTCTACTATCAGAAGAGTAAGGGAAAAAACAGAAGCTAGAACCAGTGGATTTTTGGCATTTTTGCTTAAAAACATGACAATTGATTATCAAAATAGTTGCTGATTAATTTTCTGTCAATCCACTAATCATTTAACTAATCTTTGCAGCTCTAGACAACATTGATTATGCCACACAATGGTAGCAGAGAGGTCTTTATGAGCCAACCTATTTATGTCTACAAGAGTAGCCTAAATACTAGAGAGAGTTCACAGTGTAACACAATAAAATTCTGCAGCCCCCAAATTGACTATAAAGTTGAATCAACACCTCTCTAAAACAAGTTTAATGAAAGCTGAACATTATAACGTATATAAAGTAGAATGTGGTGCAGGGCTCTTAGAGTGTGTTAGTTTTAGCTAGGGCTTCCTAGTAAAGCTCAGTGTGTATAGTAGTTAATGGGGAATGGTTGAGGGTTTGATTACAGGGAACAGCAGAAAGAGGTTCACCCAGTCAGTTTAACTTGTACATAACAGCGCTACTTGTCCTTGTGATAATTAATATCAGGGGGTGGGGTATGAAATTGTCATTCCAATTTCATCCTTTTATCTTCCAAGCCTAGCAGGTATCAGAATGTTCAAATAACTTCAACAATTCAGATTAATTAAAAAGAAACAGATGGTGGTTTTATGGTGTACTGCTAATCCTATCAATAAATTAAGGTGTTACCACACTGTTGAATTGCTGAGCAGTTGCTTTTGTGTGGTAGCACTTGTCTTCAAGCAGAATAAATGACAGTGATTCCTTTCTTCCAGTGTCATACTGTATTTCATGCTTTGTAATCATATGTCACCCTGTTACTACCTCACACCAATATGCAGACACAGGCATGCTCCGGAGATTCATTGAAAACTAGTCTGACCTTATTTGTAGTGGCGCTGCAGCATTTTCATGCTCAGCCAAGTTGTCCATTAATAACTCTGCATACCAATTTAAGAGAACAAGCACAGTAGTGCCGGCTGTATCCCCTCTTATGGTTAGAGTACACCAATTGTTTGAGCAGCAGTCCGTTTTTTGGGGGGTATTATGGCCGGGTTATACTAGAAAAGAAGTGGTTTGTACGACTTGTCAGACCATGCCGGAAATCAAAAGTGTTTATACCTGATCTGAATGGCCACACTCGAAGGTGGAGTGAAACGCTGGTCGTCATAGAGAGGCAGGAGATGCAATATAGTTTAAAAAGGATAACGGCGCAGATTTTCAAACAATCTCTCCAGGGAGACATTCATAGTGTTGCACTCTGTCGTCCACATGAAAAGTGCCACAAATAGTGATGTATGAAATGAAAAAAGAGTGCGAGAGAGAGAAGTTCAAACCCGGCGTACTTTCTCACCTGCGCACAGCCGGCCAATCCTGGCGTGAATGTCGGATCGTCTGTTTCAGAAAGTTATCAGAAACGGTCAGACACAGCCCCCCTAATTTGACATCAGAAAGGTGTGAGAGGGGGCTTCTGAAACTATCCGACAAGCACTTCTGTTGGAGTATACTGGCCGCTTTAAAGTAATGTGACTCATTTAAATCCGTAAAATCTAAGTTGGAATATGTATATATTCAGATAGTCATGCTTTTAATGATTGCTGATAGTGAACAAAATGTCAGAGGTTAACTTTCTGGTTAACTTACTTTGTATTTTTTAAAACACCCAGGTGTGTATTGTGTGATTGGGATGCAGATAAAAAGTGAATTGCTCTTTGCCTCAGGTGTTAACAATGTCATGTAGAAGATTGCTGAATTAGGTTAAATGTCAACAGTTATGTTTTAACGTCTTGCTTCATGTTGGAGATAACAGATGTGACCTTTTTGTGACCCTAGAGTCAGTTTTAGAGGTTTCATGTGTATTTTGGACAAAGCTTATTTGTAGCAAGTTTTTTTTTTTTTTTTNNNTTTTTCATTCATGATTTTCAGTGTCCTACATCTGTAGCTATTTTCGGTTACAGTTGAAAAATCTCTGAAGAAACGATATCATTAATGCTGTTAATTTAAATACCAGAATCAACCTCTGCAACATCGTGTTCTGCATCATTGTACTTATAACTTGTGAGACATAGTATCACTAAAAGTATGTAACGGTAGGTAGTAAAGCCTATTGAAAATATGCATATCATATTCTCAGCCAAGCGCTTCCTATAGCCCTGATATTTGTGTGTGTGCACGCACGTGTGTGGTGTCGTCACTAAACTGTGTTGAAATCATACAGATGGCTAATTTGTTGTAATCCTCAGTCCAAACGAACAGCAAGGGAAGCTTAGTGTGGTACGTGTGGCACGCCTGCAGAAAGAGGCAAAGGGACATTCTTTCTGTTGTGATTGTATTAGCCATCCCAAGGCCATTGGATTACGGCTGGCTGTTTGTCGCTTGTAGTGCCATTTCAGCAATGTGGGCCCTCGCGTGGGGCCTCGTTTGCAAAGAGTTACATATGCTTGAGCTGCACTTTCTTTTTTCTGTGCCTCCCCTTTCACGTCCCCCTATTTATTGCACTGAGAGGATTAACGGCATGGCTAGTGAGTTCATTTCACCTTTTCTCTGTTGCTTTGTGTTTTGCATGCACATGTGGACACTTGGGTCGCACAGTGCAGTGTTTCCCCTGAAGCTGTAAGGGTCATCTGTCAAGGGTGTAGCACAACTACAGTTAATAATTTGTATGAAAAATTAATTAATAACTATGATATCATCAAGTAGCTAATAACAGTTAAAAACTATGTACTAAATAAATATGATGAATAATGGGAAAGGAGGGTAGAGCGATATTGCAACCCGCTATTCAGTTAAAAAAAATTTTTTTATTTAATTCTGCCCGGAGCACACCTGTGTAATTCTTCTTCCCTATTCCACTATTAATTACAGTGCCGATGCCTGTTTATCTGCTTGTTGGTACTCCACTAATTTAGGTTGTCCACACAGACACCTCTCAGTGCAAACAGAGTTCTGTTGTGTGCAGTGGCAGAACTTTTTACTTAACCTGATGAACATGAGCACTTAACTCTGATAAAGTCTTAATTTGAAACACATACGTAGGGTGTGGGGGAAAGCTCTTAAGCTAATTTAATAATTTGTTGTATTGATAGCTACAGGTAAGTGATCTATTATGAATGTAGGTCGCCTCCCTCTCCTCAACCGAATAATAATAAATTAATAGGTCTTTCATGATACATGTACTTGTTAAAAATGGTCCTAAAACTTAAAGGCCAAACCCCTTTAAACCGTTACCAGTAACATGGTCAATTTAAGATTTTATACTGCAGTTTTCATATTTTAGTTTACAGTCTGCTACAGTCTTAGCAAACCGTGGCATATACACTATGTAGGCAACTGCAGTGGTTCAGTAGCTCACCGGTTCGCCTGCTGGTATCAACAGGGTATACCAGAAGAAGTACAGTTGTGTTCTTGTCCAGGTATTAAAGGAAACTCAAATTACTACAGTTCATGTAACTCAACCCAGTTACTTCATGCAGAGTAACTGGGTTGAAGTAAATTATAATCAGAAAGCAGGTTATGTCCACATAAAGTGGTTTACAAAATAACAAACACAATACAGTACCCCTGCAGTAAATAACAGTTTGGTAAAGTTTTGTTGCGTCAGAGGTGTCAGTTTAATTGTGATTTTTTTTTTTTAGGCTGTAGCTTGTGGTTTCACTGAACAGATGTCTCAATGTGTCACTGAGAAATATAACAGTGTTCAGTGTTATCTTAAGTGATTGATTCACCATTTAATTATTAACAATTTACTGCTCCAGATTTCCAGCTGAAATAAGGAGAACTAGTTAGACTCTCTCCATGTGGATCCATGTAGTCTTAAAAATCACAAGCACATAAGTCAGATGTCTCTCTGTCGTCTAAGAGACTCAGACTGCATCTTTAGTTTCATTCTGTCAAAAAAGTACATGAAGTCACAAGCATACATACACCTTCGTTGGCTTGTTTTGAGGATGAGGGTGCTTTGTGTTCTTTGTATTAATGTGTGTTAACAACTCAAAAAAACTTCTTTCCTAAAAGCAAAGAGTCCTGGAATCAAATTGGAGCTGTTTGTATTCATGGTTTATGTATAACGCTGCATGACTCATCACTTCATGTTGTGCTTTACCTTTGTACAAGCTAGCATTGCAGTCTTGCCTGGTTGATGACTGACTCTAGTAAGAGCCCTTGTACCTAGATATCCAATGACTGTGCATTTTGTATCAGTTCCAGTTATGATGAAGAAGGACCTGCCATTCACTGTGTGTAGTATTAGTTTAGTACTTTTACATTGATTTGATCTTTTCTTTATATTGATCCAAAATCTCTTATCTCATAATCTGACTTTTGAGTTTGCATCATATCAGGAAAAAAATATTTTGAGAAAAGTGGATTTTACAATACTGCCTTTCTTTTAAACTAATGGTTATATTGATTTCTTCCCACAGTACATCTTCGGGGAATTCAGCCCTGATGAGATCAATCAGTTTTTTGTGACTCCACGATGTTATGTCGAGGTAAGGAGCCCGGATTACAATTCGTTGTTTACATTAATAATTCGTTATTACATGGGTGGTCATTGTGGTTGACCTTTTACAAGAAGATCTGGTCACCTCTGCTGGTCAGCAAGATCTTCTTTTTTTTTTTTTTTGAAAGGTAGCAACAAGATTCATGAGAAATGTAATTCAAATTTTCAAAACACTAGTTCTAATACACAACTTTGAATGCTCCGGTTGGGCCAGAACATGTTATTACAAAGCTCTTTTAATAGTCTATATAGCTTCTTTTTAAAATGAACATTATGCCTAAAATGAATATTAGTGTCTGATAATTCTGTCATTTTTGGTTCTTTCCACTTCAGTTGGTCTTTAGATATTCAGCTTTCACCTTTTTAACCTTTAGTAGTCTATCTGCCTGTCAATACTTCATCTCATGTCAAAAACAAGTTCCACTATGATTTTTAAACTTTTTAATGTTTAGTTATCTGGAAAAATACCAGTAAATCAGACTCAGTTGAAATTATAATTCCTCAATACTGGTGGAACTTTTAAATGTGTTTTTAACTTTTGCATTTTATCTCCTCACAGCTTCCTCCGTTCAACGACAAAGTCCCGTGCGTCAGTCAGTCTTCTGGTATGTACATTTCACATACACTAGATTGCTAGATAATATAATTTTTTTTTCTTTTGAAAATTTATTAGCATCAAAATACCCAACCCTCTCTCAGGAGCTGACTATTATCATGCTCTTAGTTGACACCACTATAGTTTTTCAAAGCAGGTCTTTTTTACAATGTAAGATAGAAGCCCAGGCTGAGCTGACCTGACTTGCCTGTCAGGGAGATGCTTTTCATGTGATTATTTTTGCATATATTTATAAATACAGTGTATATTGTTTAGAAAGTATTACAAATCCCAGTAGATCTTGACCATTTCATTAATTTAAGAATACGTCAGCCATTGTCATTCTTTAAATTTCGAGCCACCAAATTAAAAATGTAATAGCAGCCACCTGTCTTTGAAATGGTACCCGTTTGCACGTGACATTTGCCTTACCTTGATTTGTATTGATTATTTAGGAAGTTACTGCACTCCTGCTGTACCTTATATTATGGAGTCTATTGGACTGCAGGTTTGCGGTGAGTTGAGGAGTCTGACACCCTGTGGCTTGACTAGCTGTTGTACGTTTGCTGTAAAACTCAAAATCCAGGTTTCAAAAACTGGTGGCTTTCTAAACCTTGCGCCTGTATTCTTTCTCTTGCCTGTTGGTAAAATCTGTAGAGCTTTGCATGCTCAAGATACTGTCAAGTATCTTATCTTCTCTTGCATATAATGCATTTTCACCACTGCAGGGCTCCAAGTTAAATTAAAATCGGATCGAATTTTCGTATGATTTAACAATCACAGCTTATTTACTAAGGGCATAGTGATGGTTTAATGTGGTTGCTAACATGTGTGTACATAATTAGCCTTACATTGTTAAGGTTTTACTGCTGAATGCATTTTATAGCCATGAAGTGTGATTTCAGTAACACTAACAGAAGATCTTCTAATCCCAGTAGAGGATGTAACTGCTGTTTTCATACTATCTTAACCCCTGCAAAACATCAGGGTTTACAGTTTCAGCTGTGTCATGATGACAGTCTCTTGGATGATTTTTCTGATTTGCACTTACTAATGTTTCCTGTTTGTTCACCTTTTCACTTTGCGCCTCTGACTGCATAATAATTTATTATTTAAGCTGCCATGCAACACATTTTAACTAAACAATGAAGGACATTTGTTTTGTAATGACGACATACATTTGTTTGTGTACATTGTTGTTTGTTTTTAAATTTAGAGACGCCTAAAAATTCTAATATAAAATATAGATGTATAAAATTGATGTGCAGTCCATTACGAACTTACTCAGACCATTTCACTTTTGACATGTCTATAAGACATTTGAAATGCATTATTTTCATTTGGATCACAAAACAATTGAGGACATTTTTGAAAGTATAAAATTAAATTTGGCTTAATTTGGGATAATTTACCACACCAGAAAACACATTTTTAATAATTTTTGATCGGACGTCATCATCAGAATACATAAACTGTATGGAGAATGTGGTTTCATTTACATTCATGGATTACATTTGAATCTATGTCTCAAATCAGACAGTATAATCTGTCACCCTGCCATCACAGTTTTAGAAATGCACAGTTGGAAATATTTTAATCATCTTGAACTGGACTTGGCCATCTATAAAAGAATATTGTATAGAACTTAATTGATGTTTGAAGGTGGGTAGTGCCATACAGGAATGCGTAAGGTAGGCCTGTTATGTCTTCTAGTATGCCATCATATGTCTAGTTCTGTTTTGTTTGTATGCTATATTGCATCACTTTAATCTATATTTAATAGTTAGTGAAATATAGGTAAGCCTGTGTTTAGTTTAGCCCAGAAAGTGGTTGACTACTCATGCAAAACAGTTTTTGTTTAAATGTTACATATTTTAAATGTATTTCCAATCATTTCACCTATATAGATTACACTATTGAGCGTATAATTTAAACAAAATATCCTCGTTCTAGCAATTGTCAGTCTTTTTAAATTGGAACTGTCCATATTATCATATTTTATTAATGATGTCAACCAGTGATTCTCATCTGGTTTTGCATCAGAACCTTGATTGAGCATTTTCCTTGTAACAGAAATGGTAATAAAGTTGGGTAAATTAACAATTTATCCAGGACCACAAACACTTCACAGCTTACCAAGTCTGGTCATTTGATGGCTGACTGCTACTTGTTAGGAAATTAAACAAGTCCCAAGACTATATTGTTTCCCTCAGCCTAATTGGAAATGTTAAATGTTGAATCACCCCACTTCCGGATTTGCTAGCAACATTCCTGGGATCCACATAAGCCCAGGAGGAATGTGGTTTAGTTGAGCGTAGACACAACAGTAGTTGTTGGAGCCAAAAATAGGTCCAGCAGGATTTTTGTCTTTTTACTGGTATGTCAGAGAGCTCCCACGACCCCTTTTGGGTGATGGCGTACTTGTTCAGAAATAAGGATTTTATATTGAACTCTGCTGCAGAGAGTAAAACACAACAGTGTCTGTTTTTTATATTTAGGCTGTATTTGAAGACAAAACTTTGTGTTTCTAATTGATTGAAATGTTATCTGCAGCAGAAGACTATCAGCGCATTGAGTTTGGCGTTGACGAGGTGATGGATTCCAAACCTGTTGGGGTGAACGATCCTTTATACAAGGTGTCGAGCACCCTCAACCCCCAGGCTCCAGAGTTCATCCTGAGCTGCCAGTCGGCCCAGAAGGCCCAACAGACAGCTCCTCCAGCAGCTGATGTCCCTGATGGAACCGACTTCAACTCGCTGGATGGCCCTGACTCGGAGGCCTCAGGACTGGACAATCACCAGGCCTGCCAGGACATGGATGGACTCCCTGGCAGCCTGGGACAGCGAGAGAGGAAGAAAAAGAAAAAGCGACCGCCGGGGTATTACAACTACCTGGACCCGTCAACTGGCAGCAGCAACAGCAGCAGTGCAGCAGATGGGACGCCTGTGACAGCACTGGTGAACGGACATGCACTCGGAGGCCCACACCACAGTGCTGAAGATGTGGACGGTAAGGCATTGTCAGGGGCTGAACTTTCCACCCCTGGACCTGTCTCCATGGCAACATCAACAGCTGCTGTGGCAGCAGCCAAGTTTGTCCCCACATCCACTGCCAATCAGAGGACTTGTGATAGCCCTGATGACTCTTCTTTGGACTTAACAAGTGGAGCTGCCTCTTTATCAGATGGCAACAATGCAAATTCCTCCTCTTCATCCTCCTCTCAAAGCAGAGGGATGACAGAGGGACCGAGGACTGCAGATCAGCAGCCAGATCATTTGGCTCCGCAAAGCCCCGAACTTTCAGATACTCCACACAGCCCCCGCTCCAAATCACCTCTTCCTCCTTCAGCTGCTGTGGCCACCCCCTCTGTCGCCACTTCCATTACGACTACTGAACTGGAGGGAAGGGAGCTAGCAGACAGTGGGGTGGCCAATGGGCTAACAGAGCCTGATACTCTCGTCAGTGCAGATGGACACAAAGAGGACTGTGAGAGTGGGGAGCAGGCTCAGCAGGTCTCCCCAGACTCTGCTGCCCAGCCAGTAGTGACAGAGCAGGCCCATTCGCCTGCGATTCCAGTTGCACCTACTGCCAACCTCCCCAAATCTTGGGCTAGCCTCTTCCACAACTCCAAGCCTCTGCCTGGGGGCCCTCAGGCCTTTGTGGAGGTAAAGAATGTTGTGGAAATTGTGTCTCCCTCCCTCGCTACGCCAGAGCAGCCTGAGAAAGTTGGGGAGGTCAGAGACGGCCCTGTCCACGTGTCAGAGGATCCTATGGCCCCTAAACTTGCAGGTATTATATGAAGATGCTCATTGTGTAGGTTTTAAAAAAAGCCCAGCATACCTGTTTTATGTTGTTTCAGCTTAAAATGTTTTGTTGCAAGAGATGTGCATTGCTGCTAAATTCACCCCCCCTTCCACTTGATGGCAATGTTGAGACAATTGTGCTGTTCCTGCTCCTTGTATTCCTATGTGAGTGTAAGCCTTTAAACAGTCGATGTTTCAGAGTAGAAATGATGAGAGATCAAACCTCATATTCTGCTGTAGATTATCCTATGTCATATAAATATATAAATTAAGTTTGAGCTGCTCAAATTGCTCAATAACGCCACAGGGAAAGTTTATTGGCATGTTACATTAATGTTGAAGAAATTCAAGAAATGAACACTAGATGGTGGTACTACATCCAGAATAGCTGTCAGATATTAAGTCATCAGTCACATTTGTGTAACCCACTTTATCCCATTACCCAACACCATTATAAGTAAGCTGGGAGTGCCTTGTCAGGCTCAAACCTTGTGAGCAAAATTATTTCCTCCTCACAAAATTATAGCACAGGTGGATGATTTCTTTATCTCAAATGTTGTCAGGATTCTGTGACTATCTTGTAGAGGCATCGTCCTCTACAGGATAATCTTTTGTCTTATTTGTTCCTTTAAGTATAAAGAGGGACATACAGTATGTTCTGTGCAAATGTATATTTTATATTTCAAATTGTGGTGAGATGGTTGCAAGTTGTTGGACCATTATTTCAGGGTGTTGTTTAGATGCCATGAAATATGATAGTCGACTTAGCATTAATGAATAACTTTCCCTTTTTGCTGTAATCTAGATAGAATTTGACCATTCAGATGTTTAACTCCAAAAAAGGAAATATGATACTCTGCGAATACCCTGTTTCTTAGGAGTAAATGATTTCTTGAAATATCTCATTGATCAGAAAGGCAGAAAATAAACTGAGGCCAAACAATTGTGTTTTGGCTTAATGTGAAGAAAGATCAGTTTAAGTGAACACACATACAAGCACAGTTTAGTGTGATTTGAGATCACTTTGGGGTTCATTTATTTAAGAACTTGCAAACAGATGCAAGATGCTAAATATTTTTCTGTGCCAAGTCATTCTGAAGTGTTTTTTTCCTTTCAAGTTGTCTTGTTTCCAGAAATTGCGCTTTCTTTCTCTTTCAAGCTGTGTGCAGCACTTGAAATTTGTCTATTTAGATTATCTGATTATGCTGCATGTATGTACACATGTTTGGGTTGTTGTACAGCTGTTCTCTCAGAAGGGCATGGAAACTTACCAGAGACAGCATTTGTTTTTGTCTACCCAAACACTTTGGTCTGAGTTCCACTTTGAACACAATTCCGTTTAGTCAAAAGTCCTCATTTCCAGCACACTCTCTCTTCTAAGGTACCCAGCACTTATCGGGTGTAATTTGAGATGCAACGTTTTCATTTTACATTAACAATGTCTTCCCATATGAGATCAAAATGTTACTTGTGCATTCTTATGAACCAGGAAACCTTGTGGCTGTATTTGTTTCTACAGAACATGTTTTCCTTAGCTCGTCAGCCATCAGTCAGTGCCAGATATTTTAAAACACTAGAAACGCTGAAATTACACATACTGTACCAGTGGGTCATATTGACCCTCTAGACTCTAACTCTGGGAGAAAAGTGCGACATGGTTAGACTAGACCAATCGGAAATGCCATTACAGGCAGATGGAAATTTGTCTCCACAGTTTTGAGTACTGTGCATTTTAGTTCCTAAGCAGTTTTTATTTGAATGTCTTCATTTGATAGTGTTTAGTCTGCTCCGGTGCTAAGCGTCACAAAGCTCCATGTGAACTTGAAAATGCTTTGAAATTCACTAGTATGGAGCCACAGACCAGCTGTTTGTATAGTCTATATAACTGATTGGTTTGATTTTAAAATGGAAAAAGGAATTCTCATGAACCCGCAATAAGCCAGAGCGTCGCAGCAAACATCAATTTTTTTTGTTTATATGTAAGCTACTTGAATATTTTTACACCTGTGTGCATAGCACAGTTGGAAGATGGTCACTGGTGTGTAAAATTACAAATGGAGACCATAAACAGGTCTATAGTCAGTCACTAAATAATAAATATACACAGTAAACAGTTGTTTGAGAGAGTTCACACAGCGCTCTATGATGCTGCCCTCATGTAGAATTTGCTAATACAGCATGTAGTATCAGTATGCCATACCTTTCTCCTACCAGAGAAGTAATTAAAGTCTTTGCGGGTTAGTATGACCCACTGGCACTTTTCGGTTTAAATGCTTAATACTTTTTTCTTCTCTGCTCTAAAACTGCATTACCTTAGGATATGTTTTATAACATCGTTTAACAAAAAGTCAGGCACTGGCATGAGAAATAGGTTATAATTAACAGAGCTACATACATTTAAAAAAGAGAAATGGATCGGTTTAAAACCGTAGTGGTTTTAATCTAAAGTGGGCTCAGTAATCAGCCCGCTAGTGATTGGCTTCTTCTGTTAATGCAATGCATTTTTGTAAAGCAATATCTCAAGTTATTTACATAAAAGTGCATGCTGTGTAAATATGGTGGGGATGCACAAGCTTGAATGTACCAATGATGTATTTGTGTTGTCTAATGTCTTATGTCATTGGTCTTGTAGTCACAGCTACAGAGACAATTAATGTTTTTTTTAAAAATTATAAATCAGTTGTGTAAAACAATGTCCACGTTACCATGGGAGCTGTGTTTTTGAATGGCAGTCTCCCTTCCTAGGCGTGGTACAGAAAGTTCTTGCTCTTATTCAGACAGTCTCTTGTGTTGTTGTCACAAGCGGCAGGAATAGAAGAAGGAACATTTGATATGTGAAAATGAAAATGTACTTCTTGTGATTCAGATATATCACAGTGTTAATGCCTAAAAGTATGCACTCACAAAGCCATACTGGCATGGGTTTTCATTGTTTGTTGGAGTTGTGCAGGGCTACGTGTTTAAGAACATTGTGTTTGTTTGAATCCCCAGAACTTATTGAGAATGTGAAGTTGATACATAAACCAGTGTCTTTGCAGCCGAGAGGACTGATCAACAAGGGAAACTGGTGCTATATCAACGCTGTATCCTTTCACTCTGCTTTTTTGCTGCACCTGCAACTTTAACCTAACTCAACACTGTGTTTACACATGTACATGCTTGGCTGTGGGTAGCATAACTAGCTCTTATATTGGTGCTAAGCTAAATAGCACAAAGGATAAATGGTGTCAAGTCCCAGGCAAGCTAGTATGTGTTTTAGAAATACTGTGCCATTGTGAAATGTAGTTGTTTGTCTTTGGCTGACACTTGCTGAGGAGTGAGTTTCAGCTCTGCCTGGAAATTTCCTCGAAAGCCAGCAAAATGCCACTTTTCTTCTTTTTTTTTTTTTAAGGAAAGCTCAAAATATGTCAATGACTTCATTTTGATTGGAAAAAAAACTACTAATAAAACGACATCTCAATTTTATGAGCTGCAAAATGCCACCAGGGGTTTCAGCAAATTAGAACTTATTCATCCGGCAGTATCAAATGAGAAATATTAAAGTAGCTTTTCATATAACTTTTCCTACATGCTGTTTTGCTCCCTGACTCTGAACACTCAGACCCTACAGGCCCTGATTGCTTGCCCCCCCATGTATCACCTGATGAAGTCCATTCCTCTGCATAATGAAACGCAGAGACCATGTACCTCCACACCCATGATAGATAACTTGTAAGTAGCATTTCTGCAAGCTGATAACAAATTGCTAAAATGTGTCTTGCTCAGAGACATCACCGTTGATTCTTTGTCTCCGACAGTGTAAGGCTGGTGAATGAGTTCAACAACATGCCTGTGCCATCTAAAGCCAAACAGCAAGGTAAGATGATAGACAGCACCTCCAAAGGCATTTGGTATCATTTTCTGTCAGCATCGCTGATATTGTATGATTTGTAACCGTGTCCGCAGCTGTTGGTGATAAGGTCATGAAAGACATTCGGCCCGGTGTACCTTTTGAACCAACCTACATTTATAGACTCCTCACTCTCATCAAGTCAAGTCTCTCTGAGAAGGTAAGCTATGCTGCTTCTGGACCTAATGCATATTCACAGCAAAGCAATGCATCAAGGTGGTTTTTTGTTTTTTTTTAATTTATCACACTGTTTGAATACACATCCTCTGGAACATAGTGTTTGAAGGGAATGTTCTTGTTTTGTTTTTTTCTAATACACATTTCAGTTCAGAATTTGACAACTCACCTGAATAAAAGCAATTGATGCGTTACACATGCTGAGTCAGTTCTGATTCAGTTTTAATGAACAACATTTCTTTAACATTCTGAATGGGATGCTTATCTTCTGATATTTAATGAGGCTTACCCTCATCCTGTCTCAGTTGTAAAACACTGTCTGTTTACCTCAATGAATGACTGTGTATGCACATTCATGTGTGCACACTAGTGTTTTATTTGACAGTAAGCGTTCTTGGTAGAGTGTTTTAATTGGTGCGGATGTCCTGGTGCTCCACAGGGTCGACAAGAGGATGCGGAGGAGTATCTTGGCTTCACTCTCAATGGATTGCACGAGGAGATGCTGGCATTGAAAAAACTAATCTCGCCTCAGGAAGAGAGTAAGCATCTTTTACCACTTCCATTTCAAAACTATATCACAAAGCAGATAAGGTCGATACAGATACCGTTTAATCGATTCGTCTTTTGCATATTATTGCTCCTCTGAATTGCATTACTTTCTGCATAATCAAATTGCACCACCAAATACCACCAGCCAGCTCAGTAACACGAACAGCAATGTATAATTTACTGAAGCAGTAAAGAGGCCATTGCATCTAAACAGGTTTACAAACTGAACATTTCTCAACAGTCTCAAACTACAATAAATATGCACTCTGTCACACAATCCAAATTTCAGCTTTGATGAGTGGTTCACCAGTTTCAGAAGAAACCTGCATCATTATCTGATCATCGTAGTATCAGTTTGAAGGGCTATTGAATTTCCCACAACTTGTAAACTGACATGGGACTCGAGAGGAGTTAATTTTCCTCACTTCAAGGCCGTTTGAAATACTTGAAGCATTTGACCTCTAAAGTGTTTTCTCTTTCACGTTTTTTTAACAGAAGCTCCCACGCCCAACGGGCCAGAGTCCCAGCCAGGTGTGGAGGAAGATGTTGCTGATAAAGAGGAAGAAGGTAGTGAGGACGAATGGGAGCAAGTTGGCCCCAGAAACAAGACTTCCATCACTCGCCAAGCTGACTTTGTCCGCACACCGATCACTGATATATTTGGTGGACACATCAGGTACGTTGACAGATCGATGTGAAGATGTGTTTCCAAAATACATTTTCACATGAAGTGAAAATAATGAGCCCGATGTTTAGGAACGAATTCTGATGGCTGGTGAACTTGTGGGCTGTTCTATCAGCGTTTAATTTTCTTTGAAAGATAAAATTAGCTTCATCATGGATATGGCTTCTGTTCTCAGTTAATACACCAACCATGGGAGATAATTGTGTCATCTTTGTATGTGCTGGTTACGCAGCTTCTGACTAAAAGTTTTTGACCTCTGCTCATGGTGGCATCACATATCAGTCTGCTACCAGCCATCTCCAGCTTTTGACCAACTAGCACCACAGTCCTTCAGAATAAAAGCCACCGTGGGCCAATTACGGTCAGAAGTCTCGACGGCAAGACACAGGGCACACATTGACCAACAAAGGTCTTAACTTTCAGAGAAATTGGAAAGTTAAGAACCTGTGCGGGTGTAGCCTGCCTCAATAATATGTTCTGTGAGGTTCTGGTCTGGCACAGTCCTGGTCTACATTGGTTGCACAGTGTCTTAAAGGATTATTTTCTCAGAAATGGTTGCGGCCAGAGAGAAATGGAATACAGGAGTGTGTGTTTACAGAGTGTGGTGTGTACGCCCTCAGCTTTGGAATAACTCATGGATTTCTTTAAGCACCAGTCGTTGGAGTAATTGTGTATCACTGTTACAATTTGAAAATTATTTTTCCCAATTATAGTCTTGTAGTGGAAGCATTCAACCGTCAGGAGCAGTCAGGATCAAGATATTAGATGTTTTTTTCCTTTCAAATGTTTTAGGTCGGATGATGCACTTAGGATGTGCTCGGAATAATAAATAAATTAATAAAGGTCCGGTCATTTGATTATTCTAGTGTTGACCCTTTTATTCTTGAGGAGCTACAGATGCAATTATATTATTATATATATATATATATTATTGTTTATACTCAGCAATGCCGGTTATGGAAATAAGTAATTATTTTGGTACTGAAATATTTCAAACTATAATCTGCTCTAATGGTAGAAGGCCATCCAGGATTCTTAATGTCTTACTGGTATTTCTTGTGTCTTCTAATGTCTGACCTGGTGTTTTGTTTCTTTGCTAGATCGGTGGTGTATCAACAAAACTCTAAAGAGTCGGCCACTCTGCAGCCTTTCTTTACCCTGCAGCTGGACATCCAGTCAGAGAAGATCCGCACTGTCCAGGAGGCTCTAGAAACCTTGGTGGCGCGAGAGTCAGTCCAGGGTTACACTTCTAAAACCAAGCAGGAGGTATGAATGAAGTACTCTTTCAGGCTGTGTTTTAGTTAAGATCAGTGTCACATGTTATCAAATTACGAAGAAATTTAAGTAATAAAAAGCTCTTATTAGTTATATTTGTGGTCTTGACTTACAATATGTTTTTCAGTTATTTCAGAGTTATTAGATTTACTCTTGTAGCATTTGATTATATTTTGGGAGTGTGCGGAAATATTTATAGTGCTTAAATAGATTTCTGATTTGATTTACTTTCACAGAGATGTCTCGGTTTTTGGCACATGCTCTGATGGTTAAACATAGTTGAAGAGTAATGTTGGCTACACGTGGTAAAAGGCACAAATCTTCATTGAATCTCTGAATTTTCTTCACAAATATTCTAATTGTTTCTGTCGGTCTGAGTACACAAGATCTCACAAGTACCAAAGATAATACTTGTCTGAAAATGGTTCAGTGAGTGAACATTAAGCTGGAACAACTGGTGCAGGGCACATCTGCTCTACAGCTGTACAATGGGCATCTTTGTAACAGATAAAGTTATCGTTCTGGTCTTTGGCATTTTAGAGACAGCTAACTTTGGTCTACAGCCTGGTTCTTGTCTTTTTGTACTTTTTAAAAGCCTCTAAACTTGATTAACGAGTCACTGCTTTTAAGGGCTCAGCAAGCTCTCAACAAAATGTTGCCTCTTGTTCTGTATTCGTTTAATTCTCTTTCCTGTTTTGTTTAGAAGTTCATTGGGTTTTATTTTAAGTCTTCAGTAAACTATTGTGAGTCTTTGAAAAGCAACTTGTTTTTCTTGGATAATATTTTATTACTATCACTGTATGTTCTCTGACTGCACGTCTTCCTTTTTGTCCTCGCTTTCAGATTGAGATCAGTCGGAGGGTGACTCTGGAAGAGCTGCCCCCTGTGCTAGTGCTCCATCTCAAGAGATTTGTTTTTGAAAAGACTGGAGGCTGCCAGAAACTGACCAAGAACATTGATTACCCCGTTGACCTGGAAATCAGCAAAGGTATGGACCCGACCAGGCCTTTAACTTGACCCATGGACTCTTGGTGCACACATTACACTGTTTGCATGCAGCAGGCAATCATGCTAACGAAAGAGATCCTTTTTATATCACTTTCAAGGGTTGGCGAAACCTAATCATGACAGCCTATTGCGTTTAAGACACATGTATACAAGATTACATTGCCCAATCACAAGACCTCTAGACATAGTTATCAAACACGCATCAACATGTTGCTCAATTTTAGCTGTAGATGATTCGATGAATTGGCCAAATTAACCTCAAGTGTCGGTACGATTTACACTCTGGTGGTTCCCCTGAGAAAGATGAATCTTGTTGATATTCAAAAAGAGTAATGTGTCTTTCTCAAGGGGAATGATCAATCTGTTCAGCTTGGGAGTGACTCATCAAAATAACACAACATCGAATTGGGTTACAAAATCATTATCATGTGTAGCTAAAGTAAAATAACTGTTGACATCCTTGGAGGGATCAGGTTCAGAATGTGAACTTTGTATACCACAATTTTTTTTCACCATTTTGTACAAAAACTGATGAAAATGAAATAGGTGTTTTTCTGAGCCGTACTATAAATGTGTATTGCATAGTTTTTAATGAATTTATGACATTCAAATAATGTTTCATAGAATAATCCACTCAAATTAAGGTTGTAGATGCAGTTTTTCAACATATACCATTCAAATCGCTGCGTTCGTACTTTCTCACTCGACGAAAGCTTTTAAAAGATTGTGCAAACTCGGAACAATGTCTCCAACTGACTTTCAGGCTCCTCCACTGTTTAATTGAGTAACCTGCATCAGCATGGAGGCAAAATTCCCTCAAGTCTATTAATTTTTCTTCAGTGTAAATCTTAACAGGCCAGCAGCAGACCATGGTGCAACACATTCTGTATTTAATTATAATTAAAGCAAAGCTTTAGAACTTCTTGGTCTAATCAGTGAATTTTCCTCACCATGATTTCCTTTCAGATCTCTTGTCCTCTGGAGTGCGGAGCAAAGTCGTGAAAGGCCAAAGAACTTACAGGCTCTTTGCAGGTGCGTTTGTGTGTTGTTGTTTATGTACTTCAGTCACATTATTATATCTCCTGCAAGTGGGTTGTAATTTTGTTGTTTTTGTAACATTGTCACTACTGTCAGAATTGTTAATTTACCATGAATGTGACTTCTTCACTCACCAAAATAACGACGCTGCCAAGGGTACTTAAAGAATGTCCCTTTCTATGTTGAACGTGAATACATCTGGTTGGCTGTAGTCCTTTCATTTGACATCAGGAAGTACTTTGGGGTCGTAATAAATCATTATAACGTTTTTGGAGTAAGTCTTTGTCTTGCTAAGTTTTCCAAGCAATACTTCATCCAGCTGGAGTAAAAGCCATTTGTAATTAATCGGCCTATATCTTGTATTTTCAAACATTGAGGAATATTTGCTGCTATAAATGAAAAAATGCCCAAACTAATACTAATTATGTAAGTTAATTATGATCAACTGGGATTGACTTGAATTGAGTTCTATCCTTCCTTTAGTCCCATGATTGAGATCAATGAATCAGAATAATTGAAAGAATAAGTTTTGTAAGTGATAGTATTGATTATTTTAGCTACACTGCACAGCATTGTGGGTTCAGGCTAAACTGCTCATAGTAAAAACAAAAAACAAAAAACAAAACGTCTGACACTGCAGGGCCCAATGTTGAAGTCATGGAAGAGTAATGACTTTCAAATAAAATATCCCACATTTCTCTAATGTCTTTTTTTCCACCTTGTCTCTCAACTTAACCAGTTGTCTATCACCATGGGAACAGCGCGACAGGCGGTCACTACACCACGGATGTCTTCCACATTGGTCTTAACGGCTGGCTGCGCATTGACGACCAGACAGTGAAGGTCATCAACCAGTACCAGGTGGTGAAGCAGACTGCAGAGCGCACCGCCTACCTGCTGTACTACCGCCGCGTCGACCTGCTGTAGACATGCACATACACATCCCAACATACACGCAAGAATACCAGAATATGTTCACAAATGCACACAAAACATACATGCTCAAAATGCACTTGTTGACAGTACAGTACATCTACACACGACACAAACACACACACGCACCAAACTAATGAACAGGAACACTGCCCAACTTGTTCTCTTGCAAGATTTTCCTCTTCTTCCCTCCTGTCCCCGCTTTCCTGAGAACCAGCTTTTCCAACACCTTTTTCCTTGTCTCTTTTTTCTGTTTGGAAGAAGAGAAACAAGCTGCATTCACAAAGATTTCCCTGTGACTGCTCTCTCTTCTCTGTGCACCACTGCTGTTTTTTTTTTTGTCCTTTTTTGTTTTACTTTTAAAGCAGCAAGGAAGGACTGTTGAATAGATGGAGGTGGGGTTGGGGTTACATGTTAGGACCTGAGACTCACCTCTGGCCGAGCCCACAGCTCGGCTCAGATAGCAAACAGTGGACTCGCACACAGAAAGAACTCTCTACCACAGGCTGCAAGTGGACTGCTGGGGTAATTTCTCTCGTTTGAATTACCTTTTTAAGGAAATGATCCAGAAGTATCAGTGTTTGCCTTTTTAGTAAAGGAGAACTGTTGGCCTAATGAATTTGCAGCAGTTATAAAAGCCTATTTGAATTTTCCCTAGTGCATTGAAAAGGCCCAGCACCAGCATTATCATGAGTCTCTCCTCCCAAGGCCAGATCGTCTTCTTCTCTGCCACCAACACCAACAACTCCTCCTCCTCCATTTCCTCACTTTTATGATGCTTTTAAATCTAGGTACAACTTGAGCCATCAAAAACAGGGGAAAAAATACCGGTGGTACATTCAACGGGAACAGAACTGCTTCCTTGTTTTGAGAGATCCTTGTTATGGTATCTGGGTTTAGATTTAGAGAGACTATCTAAAAAAAAAAAAAAATATTAATGCGCTTTAGACTTTAATAACAAATAAGCTTCTGTGCACAAAGTATAAACTGATTGATGATTACAATATGACAGGCAAATGCATATTTTGCAAATATTTAGATTAAAATGTAAAAAAAAAACAACAACTAAAAATATAAAATCTAGCTGACTGAAAACTTGTTTGGGTCCTGAAGGACTGCGCTAGTTTTTAGACTCAGTTCTTGCACTGGAGAGATGGCAACCAATCAAGACAGATTCCACTGCAAAACCTGCCCTTGTTTACTTTGAACATTTCCTTCTCTATCCATTCATTTTTATTATTTTTTTTTGTCTTTACTTGTCTAAAGGTTCCACCTGTGTATAGGTGGTTTATCAGTGTAGTTTTGAGCCACACCACCCCTCTTACCCCCCAACTCAGCAGAAAGCGGGGGCTGCCTTAGGTTCAATGTGTGATGTTTTTCCACTCAGTGTACAAGTCTAACCCTAATCAGGCGCCAACAGCAAGTCTAATGTCTGTGAAGAGTTAGGGGAATGTACCTGACACCTATGTATTTACTCTTTTGTGGCTCAGCATTTCCTCCTAGTCGAGGGAAACTGAGTGTTGAGGGGAAGTGGGACTACATCTGTGCTAAGCTCTGCATAAAGACCCCGGACATGTGCACAAAGGAGATAGTGTTTGCTTTTGTTGAAGATATTGATTTTTGGATCATTCATTGATTGTGATGATTTTTGTTTGAGTTACTAAACGATGTTAGTTTTTTTTTTTCTTTTTGTCATTGATCATTTATTTTGTTGTCCCCATGCTCTCGCTCCCTTCAGAAAAATATGCTTGCATTTGAATTGGTGTTTGAAAAGAAATTACACAGGCTAAAGCACAACAATGAATAAAATTGAACTAGTTCTTTGCTTGATATTTATTTCCATTTTGTCATTTTCTCTTTTCATAATTGTTTTTTTTTTTTCGCTCAAAAGCCATTTCATTCCAACCACCAGTGTCAGAATCTCAGTATTAACACTTTTCAAAATATAATCAGCTCAAGTATTTCTACATGATTCAGGCTTGTGTACTTTGACTTTTAGCCACAAAAATCCTCCTTTTTGTCTCATAAAGACTTCACTTCCTCACACATAGTTGTCCATCAATTAAAATAAAGTACACAGGTGAGAAGGTGGTCGTCCCACATTTCCTGCTTCAGATCAAAGAGACGTCCCTTGAGATCTTGATTGTAAGACTGATTAGGTTCAGTCTTTCAATTTGAAATGAAATTCCAGTCTGATTTTTACCAAAATTCCACATAGATTTAAATTATTTTTTAGTTTCTACGTGATAGAACATTATGTGGTGCACAGTCTCAATTGACTTTTTCGTGTGGGTTTCAAAGTCAGAAACCTCTCCCAGGTAAACCAAAGGACAGCATTATCTAGGGCCCTACTGCCTTTCTGTCAATATGATGATCAAACTTTATTTTGCCTTCTCCATTCGAGGTCTTGTAGCCACGTCTCGTCACAGTCCTCGTCTCATTCCACGCAGGAAACGGAGGCCACACCTTCATCGTACATAACTTTAATGACAGTTCAGTTGTGCTGCTGGCTTTGTGGTCATTTCTGCACAAATTGTGACATTGTTGATTTGCATATTTTCTTTCCCCCCTTTTTGAAAAATGTTTGCGAGTTGGGACTTTGAACAGACACCTTGAGCTTTCTGTTGTATAGTTTTATCGCAGTCTCTCATGGCTGGTCAGGAAATGTGCTGGTGAAATGCTTCAATAATGTCTCTCTTTTCAGTATGTGCTCCTAACACTATTGTCTGCCGGGAATTGTTGGGATATTGACCTAAAAAAAAACAAAATCTATACTGTCTTTTAATTTTAAGCCTCCAGCATTCTATTTTGTTAATTGTTCAAATAAAGGATTGTGCAAAAAGCAGTTTGCTAATGAAGTGTAGTCAGAAGACTACTTGGCTTTCTTATAATACAGTAAATACTGAAAACATCTGCAGTCTCTACACCCTGGACTGGCCTACAGAACAATGTGCACAATAAACCAAAACAACAAAACGATCCACAGAGTCTTGGTCTACCACACACTTCTAATTGGTCTCTTGTTCCTGTATGTCAACATATACTGTGTGTAGTATTTGTACTATGTTATATCTCCCCCCTCCTGTGGTCTAGCTGGCTGCCTCGGTGCCCACAGTGCTCTCTTTAGGGCCGAGGCCGAGCTCGCCTCTGTTTGCTTTAATGGGAAGCAGACCCATCATTGAAAAATTTGCCATGTAAGGTTTTTCTGCCCTTTTTAGTATTCCTTACTATTTATTCCTCCCTTACTATAGCTCGGCCGTCTACTGAAATGTGGCTTTGCTCTCAAACTCACAATCAAGTGTAGTATTTTCCTTGTTAATGTCAGAAGGCAAGTACAAGAACTCCTTTTAAAAGTCCGCAGCCTGAAGGACAAATTACATGTTTAGACACCCACTGACAGACCACCTATACTCAAGTGTCTCCTTCAGATGATGCTTTAGGGGTGATGGTGTGTGTGTGTATGCATGTTGGCCTGCTCCCTGCGTGCCTTTTTAAGGCTTTGAGTGGTTTGTTGAAAATGTATAGGACATATTTTTCAACACAAGCCAGTAATTTGAATGGTCGTAGTATTGCAGCATCCACTGGGGCCATAGAAGAGGAGAATGTTATTGAGCCATTTAGATAATTAAAGTGCCAGGGATCAGAATAATTTTGGGTTGCTCATCTCCACTCTGGATAATTGAGTCAGACCACATGCAGCAGCAGATGAGAACAGTGTGGCCCTGTCACATCTGTACGCCTACCTGCTCCACAACCAACTTAAGACTCTGTTGAGTCATGTGTTTTAAAAGACATGAGACGGACATTATACCCTGTCCTTAACCAAGCAGCAACCACCACACCTCAATATGGAGACACCGGAGTGGTGGAGTCTTGAGATCCAGTTCGTCTAATGGCTGATGGATGGAGATTTCAAAACGCTCATATTGAAGTTGGTCCATTTTGGTAGCTAGTTTCACTTATTTTGAGGTCTTTGTGGCAACTTTACAGCCTTTTCTTGTTCCATTAAGAAAACATCCAAACGATGTCACAAGATGATTACATTGGTATAATTTACTCAAGATAATGTTTTCTTTCTGGTTTAATGCTATTTTTTTTTCTTGTGAAATGCTGAATAAGTTAACTTCTTCAGGACTGTACAAAGTCTTCAAATTAAACGATGTAAGAAGGATAAATCACTCCATACTTCTGTCCAAACTAAGGAGTCACAAGAAGATATTGCTTTATTTTAAAGGGTTGCAAGCCAGGCTGCCATGCTGACACTTTCCATCAACTTCTGCCATGACAGTTGGCTCTGAAGTTTCTCTGTGAAACTACTGGCCTTGTAGCTGGAATGCCTGGCATGTGCTCTGTTGGTGCCAGGTCTTCATTCAAGATGTTACAGACCACTAAAGCTACAGTATACAGTGGTCTCTATACAGCGCTCTCCTCTTGTGTGCTTACGTTTGACTAATCTGGCCCTCCATCACCTCTTTATCCCAGTAGGAGTGAATTTTGTGCATTTCCTGTTCCATTATGATCTGCCCGCTGGTTTGTTTTTATAATCAGCCTCATACACCATATGGTCTCTTCATTCAGTCTCCACCAGTTTTTCCCCCTGCTACATCTCATTTTCAGGCGTCTTGTTTAGAAGTCTACCAGCACTCCTCGGTTTCTAAGGAAAGTAAACATTATGGCAACCAGGGTTTTAAGGACCTCCACAAGCCCCTGTCCAAATAAACCAGCTCACAGTTTTGTGTATGGAGTCCTGTAGTGGGCGTATGTGTGTTTGTTTGTGCGTGGATGGTGGTTCCCCTTGAACTTCACAAAAGAAAGACAAGGGTCCCACCTGCTGGAGATTATATAATGTTAGAAAGTAAACAAGAAAAGGATGTTTGAGTTGTGTAATCCGCCAGTTGTTATCGACTGAGACTAGTGCAGGGTGGTGAGTTTCCAGTTCCCATTTCGCCTGGTATGAATTATGTATTTGGGTTGATGCAGCCGAGTAATGAATAACACTTCTGAGAAAGAAAACCCTTGTCCCGACAGTCATCAAGTCTGAGTTTCATGATTACTAACGTTTGTCACAGGGGACTGCTCAGGGCCGGGAAGTGCAGATTGAGGTTTATCATCAGAGCATCTACCAAAAAAAATACTCTCATATTCCCATCATGGGCCGTTGTCTGGCAATAGTATTTTAAAAAGTACAAAACAGATGAAGTACTTGTGCTTCTGATGTACAGTGAGTAAGACGTCAGTAAGACAGGATGCTATACAGGTAAACCATTAAGCTGAATGCCAAATATGTGTTTCGAAAAGGCCTTTGAATAAAAAACAACAGTATTACAGAACACAACTTAATTGGTGCCTGGTATTTGTGGATGGTAGTGCTTCAGTCGCAGTTGAGTTGTGGAGTATCCTGGTTATGTGTTTTGCACGTGAACTTATTCTAGTTTCAGAAACCTGGAGTGCTCTGATAGAAACCAGTTTAATGTGGCTTATCCAAGTCTCTGATCCCTGTCTGTTTGTGTGTGCAGGTGTGTTGTCTACCCAAGTTACTTTGTAGTTAGTTAGTAAAACAAAAAACAGAGTTCAGAGAGTCAGAAACCAAACTGTGTTCATCCTCGACTGCTGAGGTAACTCTGTCAGTACAGTAAGATATTCAATAATCAAAGCACACCTGCATGCAGACGATCAGAAACCTGGATAGTGTTGTGATCATGTAAACAGGGACAAGGTTTCTCCATGTAGACGTCATATCCCAAATGTGATCAAAACTCAGTGTCAAAAAAACAGAACATTCTCTAAGGAGTAAAATAATATGTAATATTTGTAATCTCTCACACTTATTACATGTGGATGGGTTTATGTTTGGAGGATCGATCTTTAAGGTGGCTGCAGCTAATTCAAAAATGACCAGGATCTGATTGCACTGTTGTGTAATCACTGAGAATAATGTCTCTATGCAAGTTCTACACAACACACCTGAAGGAGACAACACACTTGCCCAATAATGTTCTCATATTGTTGGAATAAAATGTCCCTGGTCTGCATTAGACATCTGGGTGGATCTAAATATCACCATTTCTCTGGACTGGTACATCACAATCCCTGCAATCTCATAAAGAAAATGATTTTACGTAAATGAAGAATTGTCTGATATCCCGAAAACTATATAGCACAGAGGATGAGTTGTCAGACAAAGAGGACTGAAGGCAAAGTGTGGCCCTTTGTAGCTGGAAAGCCAAGACTAGAATATAAAGTTTCCAGGCAGCATGCTCGGTAATATAGATGGAGCCCATTAAGCTTTTCTTTTCTTGTGTCTCAGAAATATAATTTTCCTGTGAAAATCTCACTACAGACCATAGCCACCCTTGCTAGCATCTCTGTAGGACATTTAAGAAAGAAAGCAGATGCATGATGGGCCAGACTTCCTGTTAAACATGTATTTTGACTGAGTGCAGAGCCCAAACTGGCAGAGCCAGTTGTGGGAAGAAAATCTGTCTGAGGGTTCAGCTTGCTGGCATTCCTTCTGAGTGGCCGTGCTCTTGTAAATATCTGAGATGTTTCAGACAGAAATCAAGCTCATGGTGGAATAAAATGTGAACTATTTGGGTCACAACGTAGCGAGACCTCTGCAGGGTCAGTAAGGAGATACGACAGTGACACGTCATGAACCCTGTCTTCCCCTCTTTATCCTCTCTAACACCTGTCCTATAATTGTGTGAAGTGTTTTAATACTGTGTTTTTAACCCTCATGTGGTGGAGCTCCAAATGAGGGTGATGTGTAGTTCTCCACAGCAGAGGCTCTCCATACAGTATGTTTTTATACTACGCTCCCTAAAACAGATCAAATTTGACCATCAGCCTCCATCTGCTTAACTTTTTTCTCAAGTATCTCCAACTAAGAAGATTGTACAAGTTTGTTTAAAACATGGGGTGTAAAATGTGCGATGGAGGACAAGTTTTTGCAGGTTTTGCTCCAGATAAACGACAAAAGATGATTTCACTTGATTAACAACAGCTGCAACCAGTGAGATTGAGTCTACAAAATGAGACGAGATGCCACCTGAACTCTATGTAAAATAAAAAATGTAATATAGTGTTATCTTTCACTCTTGTTTCCTACATCTGGATGGGTTTATGTTTGGATAATTGATCTGTGATGGTAGCTGCAAGCAACTCCAAAAACCACTACAATCTGATTTCTTTGTTGTGTAATTGTATTGTTGTGTCTGGTTGGAATGAAAACCTGGATCTGGTACCTTGTTTGATCTCTGACCCCCCTGGTTGGTTTAGGGACAGTGGAGCGGTGACAGTGAAGACAAATAACGGATCCAGAAAAGTCAGTAAGCTGTATTATAAGTCCTGGACCAAGCTGTTCTGGAGACCGAAGCAGAACTGTTAACAGAAGAGTTATTGTCCTACAGTGACTCTGAATGATTAAAAAATTACAAAAACTACAGCAAAAATCAACAAATGTAAGAAAACAAATTTTCTGAAACTTAGTATTGGATCACCCCGGACAAGAAAACTTAGTTAAAGTATGACAGAAATGGTCCTTGTAATCGCTTAATGGATCTTTTTAATGCATCACGAGTAGTAACACTATTTTCGTACCACTTTCAAATAAGGCACCCTTTTATAACTAATAGCTTTTATAATAGTTGATAAACAATTTCCTAATGCTTTCTAGATTAGTTATTTATAAGAACAACTTCTGGGTTGCCAGACTGTGGAGACTTTTTTTTTATACCCTTTATCTAGAAAAGAGCTGCAGATGATCTGGACTAAAAACCAGTTATTAACCTCCTGGTAACACTCACAACTGCAGACTTGATGATCACAACCCTTAATTAACGACTTATTAACTTATTAGGAAAGGACACACCCATGAGCATTTAATGGTGGATTACCAACATTTATAACACCCTTATTACCAAATAAAAATGATAAATTCTAGCCTACGGATTTTCACAACCTGTCAACCCAAAATTGTTTATGCCTTATAACTAATCTATAAAGCATTAATAGATGATTTATTAACCATTAATAAAGCCATTAGTTACAGCTTATTGAGCCCTTTATAAATGGTGCCTTATATTATTATAACATTATCTTTTTTTTAATTATTTTGTTTCAGTGATCTGAGTTCTCCCTGTTGAGGGTCTCCCTGTTTAGTCTGTTGTAATGTTTGACGCGTGTCTGTAGCTTGTGAAGATACATATCTGGGTAATAAACCCAAACGTGATCCAGAAATGGTGATCTAACCGCCTGCCGCTGACTCGTCTGACAGCCCGCTGATTTACAGCATTTGTAGTTTTCTTCCTGACATCAGGCTGCTCGTCAGTGTGCGCACTCTGCGCGCGCTCTTTGCCAAGAACATAGCCTACTTCAGGGAGGCTGGCGAGTGGGGGTGGAGGAGGGGGGAGTGAGGAGAGACAGTAATTTTTTCCCTTGGTCCTGAGGGGTCTCCTTCTCTATAAAAGGCACTCTGAGCTGCTGAGGAGTTACACAGCTCCTATGTGCTTCAGGAACACCGCCAACAAGCAGCAGCAGCAGCAGCAGCCTGGTCCTTTCACAAGGGAATAATACAACTCCAGCGCGCAGAGGGGACTGCTCCGAAATATTCACGCAGCTTGAAACTAACCGAGAGAGACAGAGGTGAGCAAGATGACACGTTACACACATTTATTTGCAACTTTGTTGTATTGTAGCTTTCAGGCACGCTGTGGTACTTGAGCCTGCTACATTTTTTCAGATGTATTGATTTACTCAGTGTGACAATATGGACGTATGACACTGACAACTCTGATATTTCAGTGGTGGATTACAAACCATGCCAGTGTAAAAGAGGCTGTTGGCAGGACACTGCCATTCATTGTGAGTCTGCAGCCTCACTGAGGAAATGTCAATGGGAGAGCAGGAGCTACCATGATGGAAAATACTACATGCAGGCAGTAAACTTATGAGCAAAATAGGAAAGTACCTCAAAATGTAATGCTAGATTTCTAGATTGCAAGTTATCAACACAGTAAAAAGTCATACTTCATCCAAAAAAACCCCCAGATTTTAGAGATCTAAGGGCAAACACAAAAAAAAATATTTAAAGGGCTACCTGGCATGAAAAGGTGAGCAAGCATCTATGAAAATGTGGCTTATATAAATCCGACAATTTGAATTGTGACATGAGTTGTGTTTGCATTCAACCTCGTGGTGAGGTGGAGAGGAGGTCAGTGCCTCTTCCCTCACGTCAGATACAAGCCCACCAGTAGGCAGAGGGTTCCCGTTAGGCGAGATGTGGATATGTACGTGTGTCTGGGTCTTCTGCTCTGTCTGCCACTCTGGTATAAAATTCACGAGAGCCATGAGAAGGGCCCAGACAGAGGAGCTGGTAGAGGTTCAGTGTGAAAAGGGGGGCACAGGGAGAGGAGCAGGGTGTGGTGCCTGAGCTGCCCGCTGGCTCACAGTGCCCAGAGCTGGCACAGCATGTTGACACAGAGCCGGTGCCAGACCTCAAGCCGCCTTTTCAGCCAGGGGGAAAGAGGTGAAGGGATTCAAGGATAAGAGCAACCAGTGCGAGCTAGAGCTCTGGTTTATTTGTTCTTTCTTCCCTGATCGCACTGACTGACTGCTCTCTCCTTATAAAACTTTGTGACTTTGTGATGTTTGGTTTAGCTCTAATCTTGGACGCAGTCCCTCGTGCTCGTTGCCTTCCAGAGGGAGGTCAGGTGCGGGGTCAGTTATAGAGTATCGCCCCTGGTTGTGTCAGGAATGCAGTGTTTTTTCGTTCAAAGACAGTTCAGCAGGGTGAAAGCTTGTCAACCTGAACTCAGATCTGCCTCCTCAGTGTCCCAACCTGCTGCTTAGCTTGGCCAGAAAATAATCAGAGAGAGAGTCAGGAGACGAAGAGAGGTAGGTAGCATACTATGGTGCAACAAGTCCAGAGCAAAGTCAGTCTTGCTCTTTGTAACAGGTATTATTAAAGCTATATTATTGCTGGGAAGGCTCTTTAAAGGGCTTTGACTAAAATGATGCTAATACACAGAGTTTATCTTTTGGACATAGAAGCTAACTGGTTGGTTAATTGTGGTACATTTCATGTTATGTATGGGTTGTATTGGATTTTATGAAAGTGAGAGGTGTTTACATACATGAGGCAGACAGAATATTGGAATCACCTTTCAGTATAATTCACTCTGATACAACACCACCCATACAGCCTCAGTCTAAACAAATAACTGAACAGCCAAAGCTTCTCAGAGGAAGGACTTATTGCAGGGCAGTCACATTGGATGACATCAGATTCTGACAGACTGACAGAAAGCAGAACAGCTGAGATTAAAAAGTCCAGAGTTGAGGGAGGATCACAAGAGACTCAGATGCTGATGGGAAGTGCTGCTGGCTGCTTGTACTTTTTCATGCTTGTAACACTTTGTGAACCTACATGTTTCTATGCATGTGTGTGTGTGCATTAAATCAACAACTTTGTCAGAGAAAGGGACTCCTACATTAGTTTAGCAATCTGTACGCCCAGATTTTGTAATCTGTACTTTGCTTTGTTGACTCACACAGCGGGGAAAGACTCATTAAAATATTTTCTCCTTGCAGGTTGCGTCTGGGACTCTGAGGAGCGGCGCTCACACACAATCCGCCGTCTACTGTAGTCTGAAAGTCCGACCCAGACAGCCGAAGTGTCAAAATGACCTGTGCTGCCGCCATGACCTGGCTCCCTGTCCTCTCCCTCCCCCTCCTGCTGTTGTGTGTCAGGGACTCGGCCTCCCTCTTCCTCCCTGACTCCAAGGAGCTCCGGCAGCTTCTGAGCCGCTACGAGAGGGAAGCGGGTGAGAACGGAACCAGCAACACGGCTGGCAATAGGCCCCGACGAGCCATCCGCTGGTCGGACCGTGAGGAGATCCTCCTGCTGCACAACAAGCTGAGGGGCAGCGTCTACCCCACTGCCTGCAACATGGAACACATGGTGAGACATGTCCCATTACCCCAATTACCCATTTCTTTATTATTCTTAATCAACAAAGGTAATTAAAAGTCATCAACTATAATCTTTGGCTTTACCTCACAAGGAACTTGTAATGTGTCAGCAACACCGAGCTCTGAAATGAGGCTGGTGATTAGGGTTTAAGGTTTTATTCTGCCTAGAAAAGTGGCGTTGCTGTAATAAAAACAACCTTTTCTCTCTGCTGGAAACATGCAGTAATGACGGTGAGCTATTGCCAGCCCGCTGTGCCACTCTTTTACAAGGGGGATAATAATGCTGACTCTGTCCTACCTGCAAACAGCTCAGCGCGGGAGAAGACAGGAGAGCGAGGGAGGGCTGGGTCAAAGGAGGACAGAGAGAATAAGGCTAAGGAAAGGGGAAATTATGAGACGACGTGGCACATCAATGAGTGAAGTAGGAGAGGGATTATTGTTGAGACACACAGAGAAGGTTATTGAAAACCACGAGGTCCATAAAGTTGAGAGAAGCAGTGGTGGCCTGTGTGTCTCTGGAGTGCGGTTATAGCCGGAGAGGAAAGCATCTGAAGATTTACTCTGCCCAGTGCTCTCTCAAATTCCAGCGAACAGGCAGTGTGTGTGTTTGTGTTAGTGTATGGGTGTTTGGGGTTACAGTGGTGTCTGTGTGTGCATGTTTCAGCGACCACCAAAAGGCTGGAAATTTACTGAGGAGATGTTCTTTGAGGGGCCATGCTTTAAGCAGTCCTCTCTCCCTTCATAGCAACCCCCCCCACCACCACCCATCTCTTCCACGGCAGGAGTCAGGTGTCTTCTCCGCTTTCCACTCTCCTTCTCCACCGCTGTAAAGAAACCCACTGAGGAAATGTGGATAATTCAGCTGTGATTGCTGGAGATTTGTAGTGGACCAGGGCCAGGCGCCAGCTGCTCCACTCAAATGTCACCGTCTAAGGTTAATGTTGTACTTGTAGCCAGCTCAGTTTCAGCTCACTGGGAAGGAAGGAAGGCCTTGAGCAGGTTGCGGTCAGGTATCTACTGAGTCAGAACAAGATGTGGATTATAATGGTTTATATTGTAGCATATGCAGCAGGTGATTGATGCCATGTCTTCCCATTGGTGCCTAAAATAAGTGAATTCCTTATGAGAAACTTTTACTTCTTGTGTGCAGGTTTGGGATGAAGAGTTGGAGCGGTCTGCCACTCAGTGGTCAGAGGAGTGTAAGTGGGACCACGGACCTCAGGACCTGCTCATGTCTATTGGACAAAACCTGGCTGTTCACTGGGGAAGGTGAGATGCAATAATACACATAGTCATTAAGTTAAGACTCAAGATTTTATCTGTGTTTATTTTGGTCATTAACAACAGTTGAAAATTAGTATCATGAATTTTCTGCACCGATATCAAAACTATGTTTTTCCAGTTTTTACCACTTTCTGATAAGACACAATTTATAAAGGGTTAACAAATTGTAGTTAATAGCTTTATTATTGGTTAATAAATAATCTACTAATGCTTTATAGATTAGTTACAAGACATTTATATTAATGCGGTTATAAAAGTTGTAAAACCATTAATAAATACTTAATACATTGTTAATTAATAGATTCTGGTCCAGATCTTCTGCAGCCTGTTTGCAGGGGATTTTAGCCATGCTAGCGGCATGTACTTTGGCTTTTAGTACTAATTAGCAAATGTTAGCATGTCAACACGCTAAACTAGGATTGGGAACGTGGAACATTATACCTGCTAAACATCAGCAAATTAGCATTTAACCTTGTTAGCATGTTGATGAATTTAGTTCAGAGCACCACTGTGGCCATGTACAGCCTTACAGAGCTGCGAGCATGGCTGTTGACTCTTAGTCTTGTTCACAACCTGGCAACCCAAAAGCTGTTCTCATAATGGCTTATAACTAATATAAAACATCAGTAAATTATTCATTAACATTAATAAAGCCATTAGTTACAACTTATAAACTCCTAATAAAGTGAGACTTATTAGAACGTAGTTTAAGAAGCCAAAGTTCTCAAATGTGAAATGTTGTCTTAACACAGGTAGCAGTACAGAAACTTAAATAAAACACTGTATAAAAATGTCAAAATTATTGTTTAAATCAGTAAACACTTGATTGCAGATAAGTAGCCTAAACAAGACCACAAATCTGACCTGGCATTGGACGCCAAGTTTTGGTACTTTGCAGTTTTCAATACTCGATGCATAATACAGACTTTGGTTGGTACCAAAAAAGTATTGAGCTTTGATACCCAGGCCTAAGCAGTACAAACAGTAGTTTAGAGTTATTCTGTCACATAATCAGCAGGTCATTCGAACTTTTTATGTACTTCTTCTTTTTTATTACCATAAGTATTTCATGTGCTGTCAGTGTTGCAAGAGGAAGTCGTTTCTGTAAACTACAGTGAGTGTCTGCTTGCAGCAACAATTCGTTAAAATGAGTTTGAACTTTAAAAAAAACCTCGGTCCATTGATGCGTGTGAAGCACAAGCATCGGTAGTAGCTAGTCAGTGCTAGCGTATTATGGTTGATATTTGTGTGAATGAGTGTGTGTGCGTGTGTCCGAGTAGACACCAGACACAGTAGGCCTCTGTGTATGACAGTGTATGGCTATCGCAGCAGGTGCCCTTCCAGGAATCTGCTCTCATTCTCACAGCCCCTTTCCTCCCTCTCTGCTCCCTTCTTTTCTTCCTGTGCCAGCAAACCCTGATGAGTCCTTTTTTTCCACTCACCCTCTACTCTCCGTTTATAAGCTCAGCACTTTTCAATACCGTAAAAAGAGATGTTTATAATAAGAGCTAGAAAGTGATTTGTTAGGCGGTGGAGCCATGTTTAGGTTTGCTTTGATTCTTTTACTTTTTTCAACCTGATTTGATTTCCCCTGTTATGGAGGGGAACCGACTGCTGTTCTGTGTGCCAGGTCAAATTCAGACTCATCATTTGAGGCCTGAAGGGAGGGGGAGGAGCAGGGAGGTCCATGCAGTGTTTCTTAAGTCTAGCCAAAGCACCTGGCAGCTCCCTCAGACATTTCCCTTTTGCCCCTGGTACCTGGATGGCCTGTGACTGAGCCTACTGTTTGTCTGCCTGTGTGCGTGTTTGTCTGTGTGTGCGCGTGTGCCCTACAGCTACCGCTCTCCTGCCTTCCATGTCCAGGCCTGGTACGATGAGGTGAAAGACTACACCTATCCCTACCCTCACGAGTGCAATCCCTGGTGTCCAGATCGCTGCTCCGGGCCCATGTGCACCCATTACACCCAGGTGAGATGAATTTGAAAAAAAAAAGAGTGCAGGGGAAGTTAAGGTGAAAGAGTTTGCATGGAAAGAGAACACATGGAATTAAAGATGATATCTCTGGTTCTGCTGCATCAATTTTATAGGAGTGCAATGCTAAATCGGTGGAGTACTCCATTAACGAAGCACTTGGCAGTGAGTTATAAGCTTACTCTTAACCTGATAAGTTATTGCAAGAAGGTAAAAAAGTTTGGCAGCCAGTTTGGTAAGTGTCAATTTAGGTTGGATTTTATATTTTTTTAATTTCCTTTTGAAGTGTATACTGTAATTTCTGCTGCCTTTATGATGAATACTGTTTAGTAGCAGGTCATGGGCCTTCTTTTATCTGCAATATGGAACATGTCACTTGACAGGTGTTGCAGGGGAGTATCAGAATACACCATGTGGTGTGCACCCTGTATGATATTTCACAGTATTTATGGGCAGAGTTGTGGAGGGACTGAGGGGTTAAATGACAGGCATGGATATAGCAACTTGTAGACAGGGATAACAAGGATGTTAGAAGGATCAATTAAAAATCAGATGCAAGTAATGGAACAGTGGAGAGTGCGCGGACACAAAGAAGAGTTGAAGAGTGGATGAGAAAATGAAGAAATCAATCGAAAGGAAACAGAAATGGGCGAGCTGGCCTCCTCTTCCCCTAGACTTTACTTTGTAGCTGCTGGGATGAGTTTACAGAAACATCCAGACTCCTCCCTCTGCCTTCACCCTGAAACCCGATCACTGCCATCTGGTAGTCATTTCCAGACGCACCAGACACCCCTCACTGCTTGACCTGGATTCTTTTGAAGATGCTGCAGAGAGGAGACAGTGCCAAATCTGAGCATCATCACCTTGTCTCTGTCTTTCATTTCGCTGGAGGTGCCGATGCATCTGCAGTCCAGGCAGTCGTACTCCATAACTACCTGTACAGGGAAACGCTAGACCCTCTGGAGTTAAGAGAGTACATTGAGCTGAACTACCAGCACTCAGCACACATCAGTCTGTGTGCTGACTCACTGCTTCCAGTGGCCTCTAGCTGTACCAGGAAAAAAGATGGACATTCCTGAGGAGGGAGAGCACACATGTTTCAGAGTTTGGGAGGAAAGTGAGGAGGAGTTATGGAACATGCTGTGTTGTATTTGCCGTCAAATGGCACATCATTCATCTGTAACACCACTGCAGCAGCTTTCTATTTAATATGACATTTTATTTTACCTCGGACAGTTTTGGGCCAACGCTGACTTCTGTTGCTTCAGAGTAAAGATATTAAAAAACAATTTTTCCACCTCTAACTGGATGATGAAAATGATCATGATTGTGTCACAGAGGGTAAACTGGGTTCACACATGACGTGCATGTGACTGGGGCAGAATAACAGACCATGGCACTCCTGGAAGTCCCAGTGGCCCCATTAATCGTGACTGCCAATTTAGTTGCTTCCTCTGGAATGACTATGGGCAGTGAGAAAAGTGAGACAGGAAACCTTGGCTACAAGCTCAATAGCTTACTCTGCTATCTGTCTGTTCATTCAGCAGCTGTTTGTGCTAATTCTTTTATTTCCCTCTTTACAGCTGGTCTGGGCAACCACTAACCGAGTGGGCTGTGCTGTGCACGTGTGCCCAAGGATGAATGTGTGGGACGAAATATGGGAGAACGCCGTTTACCTTGTGTGCAACTATTCCCCAAAGTAAGATCAACATTCCTCCATGTTTCGCTGTTCATCCACACCTCTGCTCTCTTGGCTCTTGTTTATGTTCTTCCTCCTCACAATGCTGACGAATGCCACAGTGTGTGTTGCTGATATGGCTGTACTGCAGATATGTAGCGCTAGTTGTCCGAGAAGTTTGTATGACATATTGGGGCCATTAAAATTCCACCAGAGGTCAGAATAGAAAAATAATAATGAAGCACTTGGAAAGAAAAATAAGAGCAGAGCAGGCACTTGTTTTCCAGACAGCCCACAGGATGTAATTGCCTGAGAGACAACGAGGGGTGTTTTTATTAGTTTGTGGGATTAATGACTATTAGGAGTGTTGACTGTGGACAAAGAGTGCTGAAGTAATTACAAGGCCATGAGCCCAGTGACGCTTGACTGATGATTAATTTCCACCTTAGTCAAGCTGTCTGCTGTTCACTTCTGCAGGGGCAACTGGATCGGCGAGGCTCCGTACCAGCATGGCCGCCCTTGTTCCCAGTGCCCTCCCAGCTATGGAGGAGGATGTAGGAATAACCTGTGCTACAAAGGTGAGCAAACCCACGTGATTTCCGTTCACAGATGTTGACACTGGACATGTTGCCAAGCTGAACCCTGAATCTGTTTTGTCCATCTGTAGACTCTCAGCGCTCGGAGACAGAGGACATGAATGAGGTGGAGAAGCCTCAGGTTCCACTGCCGCCCCGTACCACCGCCAAACCTGCCCCCAAACCTAAACCGTCAGCTCCGAAGAAACCAGTGTCCAAACCCTCCACTCCAAAGCCCACCACACCCAGGACGCCATCTTCAAAGACTCCCAGCAACACCTATCTTGGTAGCTACAGGAATTATCAAAAATAGACTTTCTTGTTTTGTACATTTCTTTTCTGATTTTTTGTCTTGTTATTGCAGCTCAGAGCATTAAGTGTGAGACCAGACTGCGAGATAAGTGTAGAGGTGCAACCTGCAACAGGTCCGGTTATTTTTTGGATGTTTATGCCTCACTTATTCTTATTTACCATACACTTCCTCTCCAGTATCAACTCACTCTTGTCTCCAACTCATTTTCTGCCCCTGCAGATTTAATTGTCCTGCTAATTGTCTGAATAAGAAAGGGAAAGTTTGGGGAACTCTCTTTTACGATGTGGTGAGTCTGTCCAACATGAAACAGACATCTTGCATCATGCAACGATTTGTATTGTAAATGCATATTTACAAGTGCTCATTTTTTATTGTTTCAGCAATCGAGTATTTGCCGAGCCGCTATCCATTTTGGTGTCATCGACAACAATGGAGGACTGGTCGACATCACAAGGAAGGACAAGTTTCCATTCTTTGTCAGAGCCACAAAGAATGGCATTGAATCCCTCAGGTAGATATTTGTGCTCGGCCTAATTCTCCCACATATTTGGAAATCACATTTGCTGATGCAGCACTTGTGAAACACATTTCCCTGCTTCTATGATTCACATTTTGTGCAATAATGGATTTATTTTCCTGATTTCTAAACACTATGATGTCTTTTACAGTAAATATAAACCCAGCAATGCCTTTGTGGTGGCCAAAGTGGAAGGTAAGTGAAGCACTGTTTTTAAGTAAAGCTTTGAGTCATGATTGCATGTAGATTCACAGCAGTCGGCCAGCACATATTAGGTGTATTAAGTGTTTTTCTCTTCTCTCTCTGTGACAGAAATGACTGCTGACTGCTACACCACAGTGGCTGAAATCTGCCCTTTCAAAGAGCCCTACTCACACTGTCCAAGGTGCCTTCACACATCTGCCATCTTATCATTCTCTAAAGCATGAAATAATTAGCCAATTAAAGGTTTTGCTCTATAGTACTGTCATGTCAGATGTAAGTTGTTCAATTATATTAAGATATTTAAAATGACATTTATAACACCACAGATATCTATACATGCATTCAGCAAAGTATAAACACTAATAAATAACACTTAAAAATGACCCTATACCTTCTTACAACCCTATTATAGTGTGTTATAAACCATTTTGTAAGATTTTATATAATGCTTATAAATACTAAATGGGTGTGTTAAAGTGCCGAAAAAAAAGTGACATATGACACTAATGTCCAATTTGTCTCTCAGAATCTTCTGTCCAGCAAACTGCAAGACTCAGCCTTCTTATTGGTCCCCTGTGATTGGAAACAACATCTATGCAGATGTAAGTAACACACTTTTTTATATGACACAAATTGTTCATGAATCACACCAGAGGTCCAGGTCCTCCAGTTCTGTGCTATTTTTACGTGTTTAGTTCAGACAGAAAGGAAAGGATATCTGGATCTGATGACTTTGCAGGCCTTGTGATGCATGGTAGCTATGGAAAGCCATTGAATCACGGTATGAATATGGCTCATGGAGAATGGGAGTAATAGTGAGGTAAGCCAGAGGCTGCCAGGGATGTATTACCCTTCATGGGGCCTGACCACTCAGCAGCTTATTCAAGCATTATCTCAGACTAAGTGCCTGTGCCTCAGAGGTAGGAGATACAGAAAGAAATTCATAAAGACTGGTTTACATCATCACTCCGAATTCACCTAAATCATGTTCAGAGTAGATTAGTCATTGTAAAGTACCCTCCAGACTAAACTTATCGGATGTGCAGTTAGTAAGCATTCACGTCACTCTTGTAGATCATTTTGGAGTTGCCAGTTGGCACGGTCACATGAGGTCGTTTTATTGTTTAATGGAGTTTTTATGAAACTGACCTTAGATGACGTCAGCAGAGATCTTGAGCTTTTACGCCTTACAACAGTCACAGAATAAGGCAGCAGTGTGGCTCATAGCAAATGTTTTGCAATCTCAGGCACCCAAATGTGTTTCTACAGTGGTGTAGTGGCTGGATGTTGGTTAAACATGAGACATAAACCATCTGGTTAGGAATGTTGGGGGGGTACATGGACAGTGTGATCTGTGTTTGGACTAGAAATGAATGATTCTGCTCCAGACTGTTGATAAGAGCTTACGGTCTGTTGTGCTGGCTCAGACTGTGAAACAAATGCTTGCGTGTGTCAGTGTGTGTGTGCTAACGTGTGTCTGTGAATTACTGCAATAGATTTTGTACTGTATTTGATAAAAAGAAAATGAATTACAAAGATATTCATGTAGTGAGAAAAGCTGTTTACCATCTTGTAAAGGGATTTCTCCTCTCTGCCACACTTCACAGAGCTCCAGTATTTGTAAAACAGCCATCCATGCAGGAATAATCAAAGCAGACGGTGGTTTTGTGGACGTTCTGCCACTGGACAAGAGAAAGAACTACGTCGGAGTCCTGAAAAATGGCATCCAATCTGAGAGGTACTACTCAATTTTTTTTTTTGTGGTCGACTATTTTTACTGTAATTATCTTTCCCAGATGAGGAGTGTTGCACAATAACAAAACAAAACAGCACAAAGATAGACGGATCGGGCAACATGTCAAATAGTTTTAGGTTACCATAGTGACCTTAGAGATAGTCTAGTTCCAGAAATCTATATTTTTAGATTTGGCTCCGAGCAGCCTAGCTGTAGAGTATTTTAGAAAGGCTTTGTCTAGGAATGAGAACAACCATTCGTGTTTGGACACGGTGTGTGACAGCTTCCATCAACAGGCAAACATTTGGCAGCTGTGAAACTGCAAAGCCTCCCTAATTGCAATGAAAGCTATCAGTTAGGTATTAAAGCCTGAGGACATATGGGAATTTGTTTTTGTTAATAACATATGTACAAGCACTTTACAAGTCTGCCACTGTGGGACACTTTAACACATTTTCTGAAAACATCCCCATTGCATTCTGAAAACACATGTTGAAAGTGTCAGAAGAGTCAGGTAGTATGTACGGTGTGGTAGTCAGGATTCCTGAATAATGCCGTAATATTTTCCCAAACCACTTGCCACATGTTTGCAATAAATGGAGCAAGGTCTCTCTCAACAAGAGGGGATTTAAAGGCCCTGCAAATCCTCAGGTGTTTTCATTTATTCTGGCTGATTAGAGTTATGCAAGGTCAGCAAACTGACTGCCTTAACGAGCATGATAAAGATATAAGATGTCCCACCCTAACAGGTGCAACACAGCTAACAGGAGAGTGAGGGGAGGTGATTAATCTTGTACAGCTGTGTCAATTTCATTCATGCTTGTTGCCATTTGTCTTTCGCTATTTTTAATGACCGCAACTAGCTAGCTACTAGCTATTTAGGAAGATGACATCCCCGTTCTTAATCCTGCCTACTGAGCTCTGATTGGTGAATTGTTTCTCTAACTGGGGTAAACAGCTTTCAATGGACACCAAATCAAACCTATTTAAATAGCTGAACAATTTTGAGATGTGGGCGGCCAATCAGAAAGATCTGGAACTAAGCTAAGAGAAGTCTCCCTTACAACATCTCTAGGTTCAACTAAGTTCACAGTAGTCATGCACATTGGGTAAGTCTCTAAAGGGAAATGTGCTTTTTAAAAAGGAGGTTATATGATGTATAGATTCAGAATAATGTTTCTCTTCAAGACTTTGCTCAGCTCAGGCTTAAATATTTATTATTATATATAATGGGAATGTGGTGAAAAGAAAACCTTGAGATACAATTGAAATGGAAACATGGAGCTTGTAGTAAAATTAGACAAGTAAATTTGACAAGAGAATCTAAAATATGCCTGAGAATGGTGCTTTTATTCACTATACCCTACCTTGATTTATGTCTCCTGTAATGCTGCATGTAGTGGGTTCCCTGCATGCACGCCATGTTTCTCACATCACTCTCACGTCTGTGGCCAGCTCCAGTGGACTACGCTTAGGCAAGGAAGCCCTTGTGGCCAGTTCTGCTGGCATGTGGGGTTATAAGAGTAATGGTGTGGTTTGGTGTGTGGATGGGCCACACATGGGATCTTTGCTTACTTTACCCAGGCATTTCAATTGAGTGTGCAAAGTGCTGAATGGCCAAATAATCCAAGTCTGACTACTATGAAATCTAATGCAGAACTGCGAAGGCCCCACTCAGGGCAGTGGGATAGGAGGTCAGTAAATGGCTGAGAGGGAGTCCGTGCCATGTGCCAACATCATGGCAGGGTGGGCAGTTTGGACTGGACTCTGTTGCTGGGGAAGTAATCGCAGCCTATCTGATTACTCGAGGATGGAAATGCTGTCAGCCACTTAGTCAGTGCTTTCCTATACGGACAATTATCTGCGATCTGATACCGATCGCACAGGCCTATCACGATTATTGATCATGGCTGAGCTTCAAGGTCTCTCCACTAATGAACTAATTACAAAGTCATCAAGTTTAACACATGTGGTAGCTGGACGAGGTCAGACTCAGAAATACGGCAAATATGAGTCATACTGCCAACGTGCCGCTTGGTGGATGTTTTTTCCGAAGAAGCTGTGAACACCATGATTGTGCACTTTTTAATGGATTTGGCTGCTGGGAGGACTTGGGCAATACCAACAAGCAGACTTCCAAGTATCACAGAAAACAGACATTGTGCAAAAACATGTATTTATTTTACTTAGATTTTTTACACTTGAGGTTCAGTTTATTTGTCACGGGGAGTACCACTCTGCCTGTGAACACGGCTGTATAATGTCTTCTGTGGCTCTGGAGGGAGCTTTCTTAAGTCTTTAGACTATCTCGGTTTGTGCTCAAGACTTAAATTGTTTTACAAAAAGCAGGCGTTACAAACTGGAGGTGTGCAGTTTGAAAAAAGTGGGCATTTAGGAGGTGCTGAGATGCCCTTGAGCAGGGCACTGAACCCCTAATTGCTCGAGGGGCGCTGCTACCTGGCAGCCCCACTTACTCTACCATCTCTCCCCCAGTTGCACATCTATGGTATATGTGTGTAAAATTGTGAAATAGAGTGAAAAAAAAATTCCCTCAAGGGATTAATAAAGTAATTCTTCTTCTTCTACTTAAGTGTTTTTGGAGTTTAACCCATACTAGGGATTAAAATTCAGGACAACTCGGCCTCTGCTGCTTCAATTTTGACCATTCTTCTCCAGTCTATTTCTCACAATTCCCCTGACTTCATGGAAGTAACATGCTAAATAGCTGGAGTGCCCCTTTAACATATTTAGTAGACAGTGGTTGCATCTGTAGAAGTGGTTACCAAATGTAACATGTTTTCTGTATTGTCTGTTTGCAGCAAGAGCAACACAGAGGGAGGCTCTTTCCGAGTCTTTGCTGTGAGGGAGTGAGACTTCAGTTCACAAGTCCAAAGACCAACAGAGTCACCTCAGCTGCTCTTGAAGAGCAGGAAGTGCCCACAGGTTGGATACCATGGCTGTTCATCTGTCTCTGTCTCTGTGCCTTCAGTGGAAACAGAACGTCCCGGCAGACTGATAGACACTTTTCCCTATTAGTTCATAAACGGTAGCCACCCAGTAAAAGTTGTTGTCCAATATCTTGATGGACCTTTATTTTTTCTTGGCTTTTATCTCCAGATATGGATATTTCTTAGACATACTTACTTAATCTGTGAATACAGAACATTTTTATATATTATGATGCGTTCAACAGCTGGTGCTGGAAGTTTTGCATTAGACTTGTTTTACAGAAAGTATTATGTTTACATTGATGTTCTTATTACAAATTTAAATTGGTTTTCATACACAGGAATGTATACTGATCACACTGTATTTAATCATTGTGTACAGAATATATGATATTTTGTTTGTTTTAAAAATGGAGTACCATATATTAACATTTTTATGTCTATTCAGATTTTTTTTATTACCTTTTTCTGCTCACCTGGATAATCAATGCTTTTTGCTCTTGAAGATTTAGACTGTGAGACCAAATTTAAGTCTAAATTGTACTTATAAGTTAAGCGGTGTGCTCTTTGTGAGTAAGGGTGTTTTGTTGGCTGGGTAGACCAGAACTCGTCAGGCAGATACAAAAGGAGAGGAAACGGTGTGGTAAATGGAAGTGTATACAGGCAGCAGGCACTGCTGTAGAGAGATAATGTTTCCCTTAAGGAGGCTGGTGTCGCTTCAGTGCCAGACATGTGGAGGTGATTTAGTGAGGGTGTTACATTGCTAAGTTCACTGTGTGGTATATGATAGCTGGTTCAGATGGGCCCTCAGAATGGCGGCAATATTGTGGATGTATTAGATAACAATCACAGACAGTAGATATGTTTAAAATAGCAAGCAGTTATTTGTCGTATTATATTTATTATTGCTTAGTGCTTTCCTCATTTCTCTTAATCTATGAAAATGCTAAATTTGTCCCCTCCCCACCTAAGACAGATGAATGTGTCACATGTTTCAGGTACAGAGAGAGTTTTATGTGTAGAGACTAGAGCATATTTTGAGGTGTGTGAATGTCTTACAGATTATCATCATCAAATTGCAGTTCATGCACAACAGTTTACACTATGCAGTACATGCAGGACACAGACACCTGTAATGTCTACAGTATCACTATACTGGATTGAGGCACTGTTGCCATTGGTACAGCCCTGATTTGAATACTTTTCTTAAAGCAATGCCTCATTTTATTGAATTCTAATTTGTAAAGTCCAGTTTGTGGGTTCTTAATAACACCAGATGCATTATAGTACCATTGATCCTTGTCGCTCTGTCTGTCGGTTTCCTTGAGGATACAAAACATGCTAACAGTGAGTGTTTTCAGAGTAAAAGACAAGACTGTAAAAAATGTTACAAATACCTGGCCTGGAAAAAATGACTCTCTAAAATCTATTCCTTCAAGCATATGTCAACTTTATCTCTTTATTCTACCTCAGTCCTATCGCTACGCTAGGCATTTATGTCTTTTCTATATGGGAATTTGTATGGGAAATGTTAAAGGTTTTGTAAACTTATGGGAACTGTAAATACTATGATTTTTGTTTTTGTTTTTGAATAATCCTTTATGCAGTAAGATATGATCAAAATGTGTGAATTTGTTTTAATTGTCTTGTTTTTATACAGGTGTAGGGTGGGTTCTATTTTATTTTTTTTTTTGCACAATTTGAAAATAAAGTATGACTTACAAATGCAACAACTCTTGTTTCTGTTTCAGTAAAAGATGTGTCCAGTGACTACATGATCTTTCAGGAAAGCAATGCTGATGTGTTCAGCTTGTTTAGAATATTTTGTGTATTTATCACATGCTTTGGGCCACAGTGGCATCTAGAGACGAGAAAAAATCAACAGATTTGTGTTAGTGTTTGATTGTTCTATTATGCTTCAATTATGCTCTGACAAATAATAGTAGGTTGAGAGGCAACTGTCATGTTTAGTGCAGCCGAACCAGGCAAGCCAACTAACCGGGATACCCAGCGTTTTACCTGCTTGAGGCCTTAAAAAGTCAATAGTCCTTTTTTAATTGTCATCCAAAGTAACAAACACGTAGCTAAAACAACTTCCAAGTGCATATGTGGATCATTGTATCCTCAGGGTAGTGAAAAAAACAATGTAACTGTTGTAATATGATCTCATAACTTTATTAAATCTACTTTGACCCGAGCATCAGGCTAAAAATCTGTGTGTCATGCATTATGAATGAAATTTAGACCCAGGCCACCCAGGATTTGTCCATTATCTTTGGAAGAATATCACTGACCATGTTCATAACCTGGCTCTGCTCCTTGTGGACACACGCATGCCGAGTGAAGTGGAACAATAAATTGAAGCAATCACTTTTACTCAAGGACCGTGTACATAATCTGCCAATACAGCTTTAGCTTATGGTGGAATGATTTCAGGAGAAAGAAAGAAAGAAAGAAAGAAACTCCATGGCTAAAATTTCACTGCCTTGTAATTTCCCATTTCACACTCCAGGCTGAAGCCCTCATTTGTCACTTTGAGACAAGCTCTCTGAGATGATAAGATCACTGTGCTGTATATATGCCATTAATAAATGCCTCATTTGCTTAAACCCTGAGAAAGGGGGAGAGATATGGGATGAGAAAACAGAGAAGAGAGAGAGAAGACTAGAACAACCTTGTACGCACTAACATATATCATATCTCCAGGGCTTTTATAAGAGGCAGATGTTCAGTTTCAGTTAAGCCCTTATTGGACATGGCCCTGGCCACCTTCTGATAAACAGCTGCAACTGGCCTGTTTGATGACTGTTTTACTCCCATTGTCAATGGAGATAAAGATTTGTACTCACCATGTAAATCCCCAGATTGCTCAGAGAAAAGTTGGCTCAGTCCAACTTTGGGTTTTGTCGTCCTCAAACAACATTTTGTGTTGGTTGTACAACAATTGCATCACATAGGACTGAAAGCAGTAAAGTTTTATTTGGTTTTTGTTATTGTCATTAAAGCCTATGAAGTGTCAAAACTCACCAATACACTGCATTTTCCTCATTCACTCATGAACTGAATGTGAAGAGACCACTATGCCCAACTATCTACTGAAAGATGAAGGACATGGAAGTAATTGTCTCTTGTGAGCCGGTCACTGAGGCTCCACCACATGGCTTTTAGAGAGGAAAATGCCCCCTCAGCATCTCTGTTGTACAATAAAGAGTGCGACACTACAGCTTTAAAGACCAGCTGTAAAGAGTTCAAAGGGAGGGATGCTAAAGCGCTGTGTCTGGCAGAAGTTTGGTGGTTCTCAAGAATTTCTACAGCTTTTTGGGTGTAACCTTAGCATTACTTGTTATCATTATCATTAGTACAGTATTAGGTCAGAGTGCATTGGAACAGCTTTGACTTACCCTTGCATGAATTGCTGGCTCTAGCTGAGCTACATGGCACCACAGAAATTAGACAGTCTGAGTAATGCAGTGTTTCACAATATCTTGATGGATGGATTTGCATGTATTGGATGAAAGCAGAGTAACACATACTATACAGTAGTACTCACAGGAATTGATAAGGAAGGAAACTAATTGCCATTAAATTTTGCACTTGTGGTCCCCAGAGGAGGAATCTTGGTAATCCCCTGACTTTTTCCTCTAGCATCATCTTGAGGTTGACATTTTAGTTTTTTTTGTGTGAAATATCTCAACAACTATTGGATGTATTGCCATGATACACATGTCCATGGTGCCCAGAAGGTGAATTTTAATGACAGTGGTAATCCCTGTACTTTTCCTCAAGCAGCAGGTTGACATCTGTGGTTTTGGGACAGCTTTGACTCAGCCTTGCATAAATTGCTGACTCTAGCCGATCTGCAGGGTGACACAGAAATGAGATGGCAGCCGCTGAATCATGCAGTGTTTCACAACACATTAATACTAGGAATTAAATTTTGTTGAGTGTAAAGATGGATTTGCATAATAATATACAGTATAGCACTCAAAGGCACAGTTCAAGTTTAAACCACTGAGAGGCCTTCACAGTGATCTCATGTGCAATTTTGCATGGTTATAGCTGGACATCCATGTGTGCGGCTGTGCTAACGGTATTATTACCAGAAATTAATATCTGGAATTTTATTACTGGGGTTTTGGAAGGTAGGACGAGAGCTTATAGTTCATATACTCCAGACAGGACCTCCAGGCAGGATCTTGATCACTGGACAGAAATAAGTAGTCCAAATTATATGATTGTGATGATATTTTTCTGGTCAAGAGAGGCCTTATAATACAGCACATGGTTTCAAGAAAGCCAGTTGGGATCGGCCAGTCAGTGTGTGGAGGAATTTTAGATTTAGAGAGACTTGAATTAGAAGCACAAAAAAAAACAAACATATGAAGCAGAGATGTGGCTGATCTTGTTATGACAGGATTGTGTCTGGCCTGCTTGTTCATCCAAAAAATGCGATAAAGATTTGTAGATATAAAAGGAGGATAGAGCTATTTATCTAAAGGGAGCATTTGGACTGTATTTGGAATTGATAGGTTACAATGTCTTCCAATATACTTTTACTCCATATTTTTTGGCGATCTAAAGGTTATAGTGCAGACAAGGGTTAGGTTCCTCATTTTTCACTGTTAAATAGTTTCATCCAGTCATGGGAGCTTTTCAGGCAGACAATGTTTTGCACAGCCTCTGTTTCTGTCACACTGTGATGACCAAACAGAATACCAGGCTGATGGTGGATTACCTGGTGTGAGTAACCTGCAGTAAATGATACACCTGTACTGCATACTGTCTGTGAGGAGGTAAACCAAGATAATGTGGACCCAAATAAACACAGGCAAGTTGTTCCTAACTAATGACATTCCCATCAGCCTCAGCTGTACTTTGTGTTTAGTGCTAATTAACAAATATTAGCATGCTGACATGCTAAACTAAGGTGGGGTACATGGTTATACCTACTAAACATCAGCAACTGTAACCCTGTAACCACTGTAACAGAGCCAGCTGCAGACTCTAAGTCTTGTTAATTTATCTCTTGTTTCCTCTGTCTGTCATATCGCATACACTTGTACATTTAATATTAGAAATGTGTGTGAGGGGAATTGGTTCATACAGAGCCCCACATACTCTCTATGGTAATAAAACATCTTCTTTTGTCAGGTAATACCAAATGTTTTACTATTTTATTACTTTTGCAAAGCCATAAAACACAGAATTTGAAGTGACAAAATCCTGCACTGATGCCGCCAAGCCACTGGGAAATTCATGCGATGATGCTTTCTTAAGTAATGTATCCCCACCAGTGTTTTATTTGGTTTGGTCTTATTTGTTTTTTCTCAGCATGAGAGCCACTGCAGTGAATCCCTGGCTGCGCTCCCTCAAGACTTGGTGTGAATTCTGGCCCAGAAGGCGGCAACCCCAAGCGAGAGAACAAAGGCTGTTTGTCAGGGGGATGATGAGGAATCTGTGGTGATGGTGCGTAGTCAACCAATGTGGACTGGAGTAATTAAACAAAGCCTCGGTACATCTATAGTCACACAGACAGTTTTTCTTTCCCCTACGCGAAGCACTTCCATTCTGGGAAGAGTGTGCGGAAGATCCACGGCCCATTGATCAAACACAAGAGTGTGTGCACATACGCATCACTCAACAGTCAGCACTTTGTGGTATATACCATAATCCATGGTGTTTTGAAGACATGCTTTTGTCCCTATTCAAGGATAATTATATTTATATGGATGATGATTAAGAAGGAGTTATCACTGAAGTGTTTCTGTCGGTAAGTAATGAGATGACTTTTGTCTCTCTTTTGTCAACTGTGGCTTTAAAACTCCCTTCCAACAGGAAGTCCTCATTGAAGAATCGTTGGGCACACATGGTGTTTACTGCAAGTTTTCATAATTAGATCACTGACGCTGGACCCAATATTGATTTCAGGGATTGTTCTGTTTTTATTTTGCATTTGACATATTGTGCATGAACTAATTTTAAGGTTACGATTAGGAATTAAACTTTGATCTTCAGTTTTAGAATCCTGCGTTTGTTGTCGAGAGTCTTGTAGTTTTCATAAGCTGCAGCTTAATGTGACTGATACCTGTTAATGTTAATGAGCCACGAGAGTGGCTCTGTGAGGCAGTACCGAGGTTCAGAGACGCTTTAAACCAGGGGTTCTCAAAGTTTTGATGACTGAGTGCTAGTTTAGGGAGCCAGCATCTGATTGAGGGCCGCACAGGAAAAATGCACACTGATAAGCCTTGTTGAAACTGTTCAACCTTACATTTGCGCTCTTCACCCATGAACTCGTCGTAGAATTTGTGATTGGTCTCATAATGGCGTTTAACTTTAAATTAGTTGAGCACCGAATTCATCTGTTTTCAGATAAGGTAGATGACTTTATCTGTCCCCCAAAGTCTGACGAAGAAAGAGTTGATCCATTTTTCCTGAAACCTCCTTTTCTCCTCAACAATACAGCGTTTTTTCCATCTCACTTTCAAATTAAACTGCTGTTGTCCACCGAAATCACTACCTTTAGCTAACAGCACTAGCATTGATTGACAAAACGTGATTTCCGCTACACTTGCGAGGTACCAGTAGTTGCCATGCAACCAGTAGCTTTCCTCATGTTGTCATCCCTAACCTGGCAGACGCTTGTTAGGGGGGGCGCAGTTTGACGCAGTAGCTGAGTACTGTATTAAATGTAGGCTTTTGACAGTGAAAGTGGACTACAGATGATTAAAATATAATACATTCATTTTATGTCACGTTCGGGGCCGCACAAAATGGTTCTGAGGGCCACCATTGGCCCACGGGCCACATTTTGAGAAACTATGCTTTAAACTATATTAAATGCTAACATCAGCATGCTAACATGCTCACAATGACAATATTATCATGCAGATGTTTATCAGGTATAATGTTTGCTATGTTAACCATCTTAGGTTAACGTGTTAGTATGCTAACATTTGTTAGTTAGCACTAAACACAAACTACAGCTGAGGCTGATGGGAATGACAGTAGTTTTGCAGGTATTGGACAAAGTAATGTGTGAACCAAACTTCATGGCAATCCATCCAATAGTTGTCTAACAATCTCACCAAAAACCATAAATGTGAACCTCATGGTGGTGCTGGAAGAAAAGTCAGGTGATCCAAAGTCATAAGGATTTAATCGTCTGGGAACCATGAATGTCTGTACAAAATGTGGTACCAGCTGATGCAGTAGAAGTTGAGATATTTCACTGGGTAAGAGAAAAATTTGACCTGCTGTCTCCAAATTCAGGGCTATTCATCCAACAGTGTTGAGACATTTCACTACAAACTAAAAATGTCAATCTCATGATGACCCTATAGGAAAAGTAGATCACCGATCAGCAGTGTTTTAAGATTCATCCTCTGGGAACCATGAACGACCATGAATTTCATAGCAACCAATAGTTGTTGAGATATTTCAGTATGAAGTGGACTGACCAACAGACCAACAATGGCATCCCCAGAGCTACTCTGCTAGTGTTGCAAAAAAAAATGTATTGTATTGATTGTACATTTGTTTAAAATGGTAATACACATATTGCACAGTATATACATTCACATCAAATAGAGTAGTGACCAGTAGAGCAGTAGTAGCATTTGGCTTTTATTTCTTGTAGACTATGTCGTGTACTTTTATGTATATTGAAAAAAAGTGATTTAAATTCATAAAACTGCCTATAAGGTCCATGCTTGGGTATGTAGATTATGTAAAAAACACATAAACATGCAACCGAAGCCTTTAGAAATCTCTCAATATTTCCTGGGGACGAAAAAGGCACAGAAAGCTAACATTTTTTCCACTGTTGGTTTTGACAATGACAGAGTCCTAAATGATGAGGTCTGGTAAAAGACCTCATTCTCTCCTCCACATGGCTTTCCTCAAAGGACTCCCATTAGTCCAATATTTGGCTAATGATGGGTGCATGAAAAACTGTTTCATAAACCTGCTGTCAGTAGAGCAGTCTAAAAATAGCGAACCTCGTTATACTGTAGATGTTGTAACAAAGAGCACACTCATTTTGTTTTCCAGCATCACACACATGGAGCCGACACATAGTCACATGCTGATAATGGTTGGCTGCTTCTTTTGTACCTCCTCTGCTGGTTATTGTCCTTCTTGGTGAATGTTTGAATCCAGCGAGTAGAAGAAGACTTTGTCCCCACTTTGTTCTGAGTGGAGCAGCGAGACAAGTGGAAAGTTAAGCTGAAGTAAACAAGGCTTGAGGGCCAGTGTTACTGTCTGTTTAAATAGCTCTATCCTCAGAGGGTTTGTGCTAGTACACAACCAGTGAACCACAGAAGGAATAAGACGATTCGGCAAACCTCTACTTTGTTGAAGTTTTCTTTCTCTGAGAGTTTGGATGAAACTGACCCCGGCCTTCTATGGGAACTTAGTCGGTCCGATCAATCTGATGTCCTGACAGCAATGATCAAATCAATGCGTAAACATTTACGCTCAGCGAATATAGAAGTGAGGCAGTGTGCAACAACAGTGGTGCATAATCTGAATGTGACATGAAAGCCATTATTCATTTTGAGACAAGAAATTTAAGAAGACTTGCTGATACCCTGGACATAGGATTTATGTCACTATTGCTATTGAGAGCAACAGTAGAATAAGCTCATGTTTTTTCAGCAAAACTAAATGAAACCAGTATTAAAGAGTATAGATGTTAAGGCCAAAGTGACATGAGAACATTCCTGTGAATATGAAAATAATAATTTAGGACAAAAATGATAAAGATTTGTAGAATTTAAGGACAAAGATTGCAGACACGTTAGCTTATAATGCAGAATATTTGTTTTCAACACTTTTCAACACATTTAAAACTTGATTGTCTCAAGGTGTCCTTACAGTATGTTGTCAGTGAGTGCATAGCGTAGTTTTGTTTCCTTTATGTTATATAACCCCACTGCCTCCCACTCCATGTGTCACATACTGCAGAGCACAATATGTGTTGGATCTTGGAAGAGGTCATAAATCGCCCCTCTAGCACCCCTTATCTCTGTCAGGCTGTTTTCAACAATGGGAGACAAAAACACTTTGAAAATAAAGAGCTACAGTAGCTCCGTCTCCATCAGGTATGGAAAACTCACGCCAGACTCATTTGACCTTTCCCAATTCTGAGAAAAATGGATTCCCTACCTGCAACTGCTAACTTCAACTTAATGCAGTGGCCATTAATTACAGGGCACTCAACAGAGCACACAGCGCAGATGCGATGCATCCGCCACACTTGCAGAAGGACTCTAAATGATGAAATTTGGACGGGTTATGTAACAGACAGTGTTAAGATGTGTTCTGCATGCAGTACAATGATCTAGTCTTTTGCAGTGGGCACATGGAGGTCCATGTTATTATTTGAAATCAGGTTGTAAATTCAGACCAAGTTTCCACTCCAGATATGGCTTAAACTGGAGTGGGGTGAATGAACTGGTTTGACCTACACTTCTCTGCTGTATTTTTTTGCAGAGGGTCAGAATGCCAGACTCTGTGGATCTAGTATCTGCAGAGTTTCATTTGAAAATCATGCTTATTATACTGGTGACATTCTACAGCTGCCAACTGAGTGAGGGACATCTATTTAGTCATGTTTGAAGCACAGAGATGATGACAGTAAACTTTTGACACAAAATGGAGTGGTGAGAGCAGCTGAAACAGAGCTAATACTATGAAATGATTCCAATGAATAGATAAAAATGAGTAAAGCCCTAAAGAGGATTGTGGGCGCTCATAGACACACATCCACACACAGCCTACCATACCTGTTTGACATGCTCTCCTTTAGGATTTAGAAAAGATTAAGATATCATCCAGATATAGATGAAATAAAGCAAATGTTGTCAGAAACATGCTTTTCTTTATTTGTATTGTATGTTTTATTGAATTTTAACAATAGAACAACAAAATACAGCAAAAATAACAAAATACAACAAAAATAACAAATACAAGTACATAAGTACATGTAATAACCACGTTTTAGCCCCAACCTCACCCTTACAGTCAGTCAGCACATCATGAACGTCACAGTGTAAGGAAAAGAAAAAAAAATCTGTACACAACTGAAAAATAAATACATTAATAAATAAAATAAAGATGAGAAAAATGAGAGATAAATATATACATAAAAAATATACAGATATGAAAAGTAAATAAACAAATAAACAAATTAAAGTCTCCAGTCCTCTTTATTGAATCAGGCAATAGAAGATGAATTAGGTTAACATAATTCCATTGTAGAACCTCTTCAAATTATTTCAAATTCAGATGTTTTTCAAATCTTTTCATTTAGCATAAACTAGAACGATATGGTCTGCACACTGAGAGCTCCTAGTGCAAAACATATTTATTATTACTACAAGTGAGTAAGTGCACTGCTCTTCATCAGACTGCATTAGGATTAGTCTGATGAAGAGCAGTGAACATCATCATAAGCAGTTTTTGTATTGGGTGTTTTCTGTGTGCAGACTGTATTGTTCCACTTAATTGTTTTGATTATTGCTCATGTTTGCTTCAGCACCTGCTTTGAATATTTGCAGGATGTGTTGTGTATTCCATGTAATAGAAATATGGGTAAGTAGCCACAACATTTGCTAATGGAGTCAGCCAGTTATGACAGAGTTGTAAAGGGCTATCACTTTACACAAATCCTCTGCAGCTGCAGCACTGTAAATAAGGTTCATCGCCAGTCCTGTGTCATTAATATGGGTTCTCATAGAGCCAAATGGAATAAGTATCTAATAGAATGCCCTGAGGCCACTTTTCCCATGTTACTGATGTCAGTGGGCTATCTGTAATAACGTTGGCGCTGGCTGCTCATGCCAAGACAAATGTCAGCCCAGGCCTCCCTGCCCAAGTCCCAGCTTGTGGTCGTGAGTTTATTATACCAGTCCCTTGCAAGTTGCCTTTTTGCGCAGCAGTACTGTAGGGGCTCTGGGAAAGGTTGGGTTCCCAGACAGAAAAGGCAATGTGAGACAGGTTTTCTAGACTTGTTGGTGGCTTTTTCCCTGGAGGTTTGGACAGCTAGCTGGTGGGTGCTGCAAAGGAACTATGCTCATTTTTATTAAGTATTTATTCAACAATTCCCACATTTTATCTCCTTTTACACAAACTGTGAAAGACTCCAGAGCTTATGAGTATGTGGGCCATTGTCGAATACTTCAGCTGTCAGTTGTCCTACTCAAGGCTGATAGTGACTTGCGTTTAGGTTTACACATACGGTTCAGACAGCTGTGATGAATGTATGTCGTGTTTGCCTTTTTTGTGTAATTATGCATGATTTTGTATGAACAGCTTTCACTCCAAAGGAATGTTTCTTTAGCTGTATCTGGACTTCATTTGACATGCACTGTTTCTTGTTAAGAGAGCCATCCAATATGTTATCATGGCACAAAACATAAGCCAGAAGTGTTTCTTTTTTCCATACTGTAATTGATAGTCACTAATTATGATAGTGGGTGGATGCCTGTATTTACAAGTGCAGTTATATTTGAAATCTGGTTCAGACGACCTGTCTGAGGGGGGAGAATAAAGCAGAAAAAAAAATCTTGTTTCTGTCTCTCCAAGAACCATAAATTATGTTTTGGGAGTCGTGGTTGGACTTTGACGTCTGAGCTAACCGACTTACTCACTCGTTGTGGCATTGTCTCTTTGCAGTGAGTAGTAAGCAGCAACAGGAAATCAGACTGCTGACACGAGTGTGAAGCCATCCTGACAAGCCTGCTGACGCACATCAACTTCAAGGGGACCAATGGATGCTGCTTCAGCTAAGATGCTTTTCGGGAACTCATTAGTTGTGTCTGACCGACAAATAGGCTTCAAAATACTGCTCTCACAGTGGAGCCAGCCAGAGTGTTCCTCATCAAATATCCCTCCATGTCTGTCTTTGTGACTGATTGCTTCAGTCAAAGAGAACAAAGTTAAAACAACCAGTCGTCACAGTTTCTGACACGGGAATCATTTTCAGGGTGTAGGTTATTCTATTCGACACACCCTCACATGGCCTATTCCTCTGACCATTGAATTTTTTGCTGTCTTTATGTAGATCCAAGGATGCTTTCCCCCCTCCAGTCAGTGTTTTCATTCCTCCTTCACAGCCAGCACTTCCCGGTTTCTGATGTTGTAGTTCCACTCAGTGGGGTTGAGATGGAAAGAGATGAAGGCACAGGGTTGAAGCTCCTGGTTCTGGAGGTTGTTGAGAAAGTGCAGCTTCGGGGAATCCACCTCTATGTGGAAAGGCAGCAACAGGGTCTGGATGTGTGTATAATATGTGATCAGAAATGAAAAAGAGCCAGATTTGAGGGTGAGTTGAGACGAACTGTGACAGAGCTGAAATAGCCGAGGAATTGTTGATGGAAATGAACAAAGTCCAGAAACCATCTGAGCCCCATCTGCACAGTGTGTTGTGGGTGCTTGGATGCCGCTGCCTGACATACAGTATATAGGACCTGCCATACCTGCTAAACATGCTCTCCCCAGGACTTGGAAAAGACAGTCCAGATAAACAAACCTGAACTTGGTGAGTATGTCCCTTAAGACTCTGAACAGAGCCATTAGGAGACAGTAGTTACAGTGACCGGCTTTTAGGCCATGGCAAATAAAGGGAGAGACACAAAATATGTGCTTAACTATTTCATTTACAAAACAGAAATGAAACTACAAAAAGAGATATCAGTAGTGTAGGTTGGTGGGTGTGTGAGAAATGTGGTGTGACATTCATGCAGTCCAGAGGGCCGTCACAATACCAAAGAGCATGACCATGCCCACTGGGAGTGTTAAAGGACTCCCTCTTTCACTGGCTCCCTCTCTGATGCCATCAAAGCTGTACAGCTGTTAAATAACTTGAACTTGAATAACATGGTGTCCCCCAGTGTGCGATCTCTTCTGTCCCTCTTCTCAACAAACACGACATTTGGCTCCAGCTGAAAAGGCCAGGGAATGGAAGAAACCTGTTTCAAAAGCCCCTTCAATACACAGAGAGTACAAAATCTCCCACAGAGAGGAAATTAAGCAGGTCTATGGCACTGACACAAGACCAATGCAGAGGTCGAGTGGTAGGCCGGCACTTTAAGGAGACCAAGAACACAGGAGACTCAGGATATTGTGGGTGACAGGATGAACCTTCCCCACTACACGATGGAGTGGCATGAGCACTCACTGCAGGAGATGTGACAAATTACTGCTAGAAATGATCCAAGACCTACATGAACTTGATGAGACGCAAGTCTGTCTCTTAAAATTGCAAGCATGTATTTTAGCTGAAGTTTGTCATTTGTACAAACCTCTGACACGAAATGTAGTGGAAAGACATCTTTGAAACTGTGAAATACAGAATTTAGTTGCTACACATGCTAGTTTGATACACACATGATGAACACGTTTTCTGCTCATGCCATCCCACCATGTCTCTGTTTTTCAACGTCTGTCAGCGTCTTCCTGCATTCGTCTTCCCATTGCTCCACAGCTGTAAGTCCTTCCCAGGAAAAAGAACATAACTTTTATTCAGCACTGGCAGCTCCTGCACTTTTGTGGATTTTGCTGTCCTGGATGTGCTCTATCACAGTACCATCTATCATTATCCCCCCCTTTAGAATTAACGAGTCTCTGAAGTGATTATGTAACACAGGACCAAAGGCAGTAAACAATTCAGTGTGACTTTGCCCCGTTCAGATAACACGTTGCTTTATTTCCCCCGAAATTTGTTTCCATTTTTCTGCCAAGAATAAATTAAGTGATATTGCATGTTTGTGTGCTGTTACACTCTGTACTCTGTAAACGACAACTACCACTCTTGCTGCTGCTGCATCGATTAATACTAGTACTACTAGCACAGATACTTCAGCTATTACTGAATTACTGCCTCCTCAGAGACGTTAATAACCAGTTAAAACAAAAAAAAGTTAAAGCACGATCAGAAACACAGTAAAAAGGCTGACATGAATTCAAAACAAAATTAAAAAGTAATAATATATCCAACCCAAATACAGTAGTCATAAAACAAAAATGGTTTCACCGCATAAAAACATGACTATAAAATCTGTTTGAAGATGAGACCTAGAAGATGACTCATTCTGACAGCCTAAGCTGCTGGATGGTCCCGAGCCTTGAGGCCCACGTGGAAAAATGTCTGATTGACAATTAAGATTCAGCTTCGTGGAAAGTTTTGTTCCACACTAGAGACAAAATGTCAAGTCAAGTTTGGTGTGAGACAGCTCAAAAAAGACAGATGGTGTACAGAAAGCGTTTTCCTCACCTGAAAGGCTAAACCAGATTTAACAATTTTCATTGAAGTATGTCTAATCAGCCTTATATTAACGCGAAAAGAAGTCCCTTGAATGTGGAATATAAATGACACTTTTTTTGTATTATTTATATGATTAGAAAACTCACTCTCTTGCAAATGGTCAGACACATGCTTCCAGAGTTTGGCCAGATGAAGCTCCAAGTTCAAAAAAGTGCCAGATTGGATTAAGGTGAAGTGTGCTGTAGCTAATAAATTCTTGCTTCTCTTCTGTTTTCCTTGTTAAGTGTCCAAGAGTTCATGGGTAACCATCTAACGCTGGCATTGGTACGTGCTGAAAGGAGGCGGGTAGTCAAATCAGGTTGTACACTGTGTATGTTTGTTCAAGGACAGAGTTATCAGAGGTGAGCCAGATCCAAAGGTACTCTAGGTCATGTTATTTGCTGAGGCAGAGAAACGTTTACAGATACTTTGATAGACAAATGTTAAATCGGAAATCATTTGACTTTAGTTTAATTGCTACATAACTGTTTGTTAGCATGGATCACAAATTTTGTGTGTGCTATCGCTTATTCTCACAAACATTTATAGAATTTAGCAGCAACAACCTTAAAAATGCCTTCAGAGGGAGCCTATTATGAAACTATTCATATTTTGTTTATCTCTCCGTAGACTTTATAATCCTCTGTTTCAGTGTGATGAAAAGACCAACAACTCCACTGTTTGTTTGACTCCACGTCTGTTCTCCAGCTGTATTCCCGATGAGCCCAGACCGCTGCATTTTAATACTCACTCTGTCATATCTGACATTCAAGAAATCCACTGCCAGTGACCAGATTGGAAGCCTTCTTAAACCATAATATAAATTTACACGACGTGTTGATATGGGGGAAACTAATGCACACGCTGGAAGACTTTGCACACCAAAGGGCACATCTCGAGAAGGAAAGATGTAAGTAAGTAAGTAAAGTTTATTTAGTATAGCACCTTTCACAGAGCAAGGTCACAAAGTGCTTCACAAGAGCAAAAATGTTAAAAATAAGACCATAAAACAGCAAAAAGAAACAATGATGAAAAGAAAAGATGATGTGTGCCCTCATTATTTGCTCCATTTATTGTGCAAAAACAGTGCTTTTCACAGTATGCTCCTCTGCAGTGGAAAAACCCAAACTGCGAGGGGTTGTGTTGAGGTTTGCTCCCACTGGAGTGTCTCTGTGTCTCTATGTAAGCAGGTGCGCTCTCAGGGCTCCTCTGCATCATGGTGGCCAACAACCCTAAAAGTCTGCTGCCACTCATCCAACCTCCACTTATTAAACTGCATCACACAACTCCAGTGCTTTCTCTGTTTGTGTGTGGATTGCCCTACTTTGGACGTGAGTGGAGCAACAAGTCTGGCTAAAATTCTGCATTGTGGAGTTCTTGGAGGGTGTACAAGAAACTCAACGCATGTCTCTGCCTTGTCCTTGCAAACACAGCTGTTTCTCCGTCCCCACGTCACCCCTCTCTGTCTGAACTCTTTTGCCCAGAATTCCCTTGGCCAAACAAACCATTCAGGTCAACACAGCAGCAGTGGCCAGTTTATGCTGAGCTGTGCAAAACAATTATTAGTTTAGAGCTCAAAGGCTACTCTGGTGAGCGCTGCCTTCTATGAGCTCTGTGCCTGATATGCTTTTGTCAGGGGTATCGGTGTCATATAATAAAATTCACTGCCTATAAACACACTTGTAGGAGGATGCAATCGCAGTGACTCATGAATTAGCTTTGAATGGCAACACAGTTAAATAAATTTTATAAGTTTTCACCTTTTGCTTGTGCAGTTTACTACACAATGAGGTCAGAGTGAATCAGTTCCTCCTGCTTTGACTGTAATTGTTTACATATGTGGTTGTTTATGACTGTGTTTATTGATGCTTGTTTTGGATGACATAACTTGTAAGTTGCCCTCATAAATGCAGCTTTAAAAGGCTGTAGAGTTTTATGTCATTACTATCGGTAGGACGATTTTAATGCTTTGGTCATACCTCAGCAGAAGTAATAGAAAAAAAGCTCAATTTCTAGTTGTATCTAGATACAATAACAAAGGTAGCTGAAAATTACATATATAGATACAAATGGTTGGATGTCCTCACATCTATGGCCACTATCCACAATAGGGGACATTTGACACCAACACAACAGTCATTTTTTTTACTTCAGATTCAACTTACATAAATTGAAAAGTAACATCTGTTTCAAAGGAACTTTATGTTCAGCGGACAGACAAATCTGCTTCTCCATCGCCTCCTTATTTTCTACATACGTAGAAAGTGCTTCATGAGCCACAGCTGCACAAAGACACGGAGGAAATCCTGAAAATTGTATTGGACTCTGATTGGAAAGTGAGATTATCAATCGTATGTCGTCATTTTTCTTTCCAGCACTGTCTGATGGTCTCTATGGTCCCCCCAAGAGGAATGACAGCATTGTTGTTGCTGTTGTTGTTTCAGCAAGTTTCAGCCCCAAAGTGACAAATGTGTTTACATTCAAGTGACAAAGCCCTCTAGCTGTGCGCCTAAACCTGACCATAGCGCTGCCACATCATAACACTCCAACAGTGATTTTAACGGCGTTGGAAGGCACAGAAAAATGATGTTGTCCGATCGATCACAAAACACTATTTATGATATAATGAACAGTAGAAACTTACCATTGACATTTGTACGTATTGTATAGATGATTAATTTTCTCAGTCAGGAGCTCAAGACTGTGAGACTTTCACTAGTGTGGTTATTGAAGTTGTATCCTTAGGAGACAATCTAGAAGGTCACAGGTCAGGAACGTCAAGATCACATCAGGACCTTTGCTATCAGTGGCTATATAAAATGCCCTCTATTGACCTGTTGGTTCAGCACAGCAACATAAAAACATAAATCATAGCTCCCATAAAACGTAATTTTACACCGTACTACACTGCTAATAGTAGTAATAGTACAAACTTGTTGGGTCTTCTATCTTCAAACCAGAAGTATTGTGGTGTCACTGGAAAATAAAGACACTCTTTTGTTAGTTTGCTTTGTTGTATATTGTGACCTGGCAAGCCTTCTCCATTTATAGGAGCCTCGTGAAACTTTATACACCTAAAGCAGAGAGCTGGATGTCCCATAAAAGGGTGCTTAAAAGTTTGCTTAGGTATTGTGTGTTCCAGATGAGGGGACTTAGAGGCCATCTTATAAATTGCATTTGGACCACAGCGCTTGTGTAGCTTTGGTAAGCATCACTTTATAGTTGCACTTTATAGTTCACTGATCTAAGAGTGGAGAAGTGTTTGAGGCCTGAATATGTACTGGCATCCAGTTATTGTCTGTCTCCATCACTTAGGTGCTACAAAATTTATTGGACAGTACAGTACACTTAAGTTTCTAAGAGTACTCAAAGCAGACATTCCTTTTGTTCTTGTCCTGGTTAAGTCTACGAGTCTGTAAACAATATGGACTGATTGACTCCAGGGTTGAATGCACCTTTCTTTTGCTTGGCTTTACTTTCAAGATAGAAGGGTAAAAAGTGACCACATTTTCTCTTCAAGAGGATGATTTGTGGGGCATTGACAGCAGATCTTATCTTACCCAATTTTCCTGCCACAGAAGATACTTCAAGTACTTCAAAAAGCAAACTTCTTTTTTAAAGAGTTGTTTTTTCTCTGGAATAATTAAACTAATTTGCCCACGGTGGAACATTCAAGTTCAAACTTGAAGCACTACCGCTCCTTGCAGGGTCCCTGATTGAAATTCAGACCACGGTGAAAGCAGCTCTCTGCACAGCTCTATATTTAGGTGGAGCGGTTTCCAGTCATAAATCCATAACACAAAGAAGACTGCTGTCTGTCCCTGCTACCTGAGTGGGCAGTGAAAACTTCTGCATGGTGGACTTCACTTGCCTGACTGGCCAGAAAGACACATACTGTATTTCCCAACTAGCTCACAGAAGTGTTTATTATGGATGAATATTTATGACCATTAGCAATGCAAAGTTCCTCACCTATCATAAGATCATGTGAAAGGATAATGTTGATTATAACAGCTTAAAAGTTCATGGATTTTCTTGCTGTTATACAGCCAGAAAGGGAAGAGTAAGTATGGAAAAAACCCCTGATTGAACTGAAACTTTGTGTCTGTGCTTCAGCAGCATCAGGTCTCATCCCACTGTTGGAGGTGTTGTAAGCCATGTTTCCTGCCTTTCTGGGCACCAGACAAGAGCACTGACAAAAAAGGACTCATCTCATTCACTCATGGCCTACAAGGGTTTTAGTCTTCTAGCAGCAAATGTTGAGCTACTGTTTCTGTTTTCTCTCTCGCAGGTTCAGGCCACTCTTATCCTCACTTCTGTTTACTTGTCCCTCGTTTTAAGGCCATTTCTTAAAAGTACTCTATGGAGTTTAAACTGGTTATGAAACAGTCTCAATTTAACACCGATGCCTCTATATGGCCTACATAAGCAAATGAGACCAACAGCGAGAAGATTGGCTATTTCTATTAGTTTAATAGCTATTCTTAATGCCTGCCACCGGGTCGGGGTTTTTTCCGCGATATCAGACGAAACGGCGCTGAGGTTTGCTCTGGCTGAATTCCAGTTGCTTCAGCCGCTAACTGAAGGTCCGTCTCCGGAGCTGCTGCCCTCTCTCCTCCCGTAGAAGTAGTCTCCTTGCAGCGGGGAGTGAAACGGAGGAACATGTAACCTCATGTTAGGTGAAACACTACCGCCTTTGTCCACAGGGACCGCCAAAATCAACACAAAATNNCCCTAAGTAAGTTCAGTCCTCTTACAAGTAAAATTAAATCAAATGCAAACAATGATCCACTTGAACAAATATTGAAGTTCCCTTCTAAACTAATAGAACTTTTTTCTACAGGCCATGTGATTTCCAGTAAGTAATATCATTGTCAAAGAGGGAAAATAGCCAGAAGGTGTACTCAACTGCTGTCTGTGAAGTATTTTCCATTATTATTGTGGGCTGTGGGAGTGTGTCTGTGCAATACTGCTTTGAAAATGTGAGTGACCACAATATTCTTTTATTCTATTCACAGTATATTTAGAAATATGGTTTTCAAGTAATTTATGCTTTTTACCATTCACTTCACTTCAAGGTTCAGAAGTTCTTTTGGCTTTGATGTAAGATTTCAAAACCTAGACAGACGTAAATTTGATTTTAACAACCTCTGATTTGATGATGTCAGTGTTTCCCCACTCTTTCCCCACTGCCTTTCCACACCAGCATAATCAAATAATACTGTGGCATAGCTAAGCCCTTCATGCCCGTTGGTAGAGAGAATCGAGCAGGTCTGTGGCCAGCGTTCGGAGATTGCGCAATATTCATAATCGACCAGATATCCAAGGAGCTCCGAGACGTTTGGCAGTCTCCCGGTTCAGACATTTGAAGCAGACAGCTGGTCTGTGATGCAGACAGAGGAACTCATGTGAGGAGTTTGCATATTGTTGTGTAAAAGAACGATGCCAGCACAGACACAGCCCCTGCCTCTGGACTCATTCCACCCAGGATGCAGAGGATGACACTGACAGCTGAGTGTTCAGCTTTTAACACCGATCACTGTGCTCTCACTGCTGAGCTTGACAGATCAATAGACTGCCAGCACAGCAGGCCTCTGGGAAGGAATCACAGCAGTGTCACTGTTGAACCTCTTAACAGCGACAAACAGTGAAACCCGAGTATGACAAGGAGCCCATTTTCAACTTGCTCATGTTCCTGTTTAAAAGCCTAATTAACTGTTTGAGTGGATGCAAGAGTGAGTGGTGGGTGAGCACGTTTTGTTCTGTGATCTGAGAAACATTTAGTGAGCTGGAAAGCAATGACATCTTTGATATGATACTTAATTTACAGTAATCTCTGTTCAAAACCAAACCTTTAACCAATGATGAACAATCTAAGGCCAATTGTTTGACAATTCAGATAGATATGATTGTGTAGGTACAGCCCCTAACCTAACCCCTTCAAAGTGACTACATTGACAGCATGAGTCTGAGACACTGAAGGTTTGACCTGTGTAAATATCTAGTTCGTTTATTTAGACTGTATTCAGTGAGGTAGTACTATTGGTATTATAAATGCTTTTTTCAAAGGAACCCTGGCCTGGCTTGAAATGTCATATCACGCTGTGCTTTTTTCGTGGTGTCAGAGAGAAGAGATTTCATGGAGCATAAATTTCTTTACAGAACAAATGTCCATCATGCACATGCTTCCAGTCATTTTTTTTTGGCTCCAAGTTTCCTCCAACAGGATGAAACAGTGAAGAGATTTTACCTCTTAATCCTCCCTCTCGCTAATGGTGAATGCATTTCAATGGAAATCTCTTAACCTAAATCTCAGACAGAGCCGTGATGATCGGTTTTCTTTTTTGAATTTCCATCCAGGAAAAGAGATGTCAATGGCCAGTTATAGCACATGGAACGGGAAGGTTACATCAGTTGAGGGCAATAAGTAGAGCAGGACTATTTCAAAATACAGCTCTCCCTCTGTTGTGGTGATATGAGTAAGCGATGCATGTCAACCATGATGGAAAATATGGCCTTTTGTAAACACCTGTCAGGTACAACACAGATGTTCCTCTGATTCAGAAACTGTCCACAGCTGACCAATCGTTCACTTATTCATTTATCGGTCAATTAGTCCTTTAAGTATTTACAAGGTTTGGCCAGGCTCATAACAGCGTGAAGCCTATGTCAGCATGCATTGGGTAGGCAGCAGGGAAGCACTTACTGTATGACAGGTCAAAGGTCAATCACAAGGCTAACACAGACAGGTGGACCTTCTCATACATGGATGGATTATAATAAGACGATGAGCCGGTCTTCTGAAGGTTAATCCACAAGTGCTGCTGTTAGTTAAAAACTGCACCTGAAGTTCAGTATTTTGTTCATGCTGTAGAGTAAAGGACGCTGTCCAGCTCCTTTCCAAAGTTTCCTACCACAATAGAACCACACTGACACTCCATCTACAAATACTATAAGGTACCTTACAAAATATTCATACATATATTTATATAGTACCTGCAGTATTGGCCATTTATAGTGTCCGATGCACTTGAATTGAAAGTCTTTGGATTGTAGCAGTAAACTGGAGAGCACCCAGAGAAAGCCAAACAAATATAGAGGCAAAATATCCCAACTATGTCTGAAAAGGCTGAAAATATGCCTAACTTTTTTACATTTTCTTTGTGATAAATTGGTGTCCTTTGTAAATATGTTCATACTTGTGTGTGGATGTTTTATTGATCCGTCCATGCTGTCCTCCACAGTGTCCCATTGCTACCGCAGTATGTCTTTCCTCAGTTGAGAGGAATCTGGCTGGTCTATATGAGCTAATGCGCTGTATCCGCTGATGAGTGCAAGCCAAGCACAGAGTGTATATGTCGGTGAAATATGAACTTTGAGAAGACTTCAACCGTCTGTGGAGAAAAAGCTTTTTTCCCCTCTCATTGCATTGAACCACTTAGCTTTATGGAATTGTACACAGTTGTATAACTTTCAACATCAGAGATTCGTCTACTGATTGGGTTCAGCCTAAATGTCACAGACCTGACACTGTCTCAAATGGAAAGAGTACACGTCACTATTTAGCTAACCTGATTTCTGTGATTCATGAGTATTTTTTAAGAAAGCCTGAATGCTCAATCTTCAGAACAGTGGAATTAACAATCAATATGTTGTTTAGATTATGCCCACTGTTGTGGATATGGTTGCCATCAGCTTCAGGGGAGAATAAAGGATGGATTTCTTTCTCTATTGTTGTAGGAATTCAGTAATTAAGATATGAAAACAAATGGAGAGAAAGAGAAAGGTTTCATTATGTGATTAAGTTATACTGAGTCATAGCAGCCCCTTTGAGCTTCTGTGCTGTTGAGCCCCCTCATCCCTCACTGTGACTTAATGGTTGACAACTTACTGGTCATGGTGGACACTCTATCCAGTGCTTCAGCAAGGGCTCCAAAGAGGATAGCTAACGTTTACTTATTATTGATGCCACTTAGTGTTCTTTAAATCAAGATGGTTGTGATATTTTCTCTACTTAAATCCTCATTATGATGAGTTGAGCCATGAAATATAACCATTTCTCCGTTCAGATTTTCATTTCAAATCTTTGACCACAAAAACGTGAGTAAAGGTTTTTATTTACAAAGAAAAGATTGCCTCACAGGGGCCAGCATATGTGTTTCTGAACAGGCATTGTGCGCCCTCTGCTGACAATTTCTGGGACCTTCATTTCAGCTGTATACATGAGTCAAACACACTGCAGATGTGATAGGAATGAGTGAATTACGCTTTGTTATAGTTCAGAGCCTATTTATATATGTCAGTACTTTTATTTTACATGCTCCCCAGGCGTGGCTTTTACTTGTTATTTGTCACTTTTGCGATGTATTAATTCAGTGTGTTCCTGTATAAAATAAAATTCAAATTTTATTTATGTTCCATCTCAGACAAATGAACAATACTGGATACAAAGATGCATTATTAAATGAAGAATGTAAACAAACAAGTTTTTTCCCCCAGTAGTTAGAAAGTGTACTTGCATGTATGAATAATTGCATGTGTGTACAGTATATATGCGGCTGTGTGTGTACGTGTTAGTCTGTGTTCTGTCTCAGGCTCATAACACCCCTCCACACCTTGGTTAAGTTGTTGCTTCTTGAGGGGTTTCTTGGTGTGGACAGGTGCCTCTGGTATGCCGTGGGCACACATCGGGCAGCATCGCCATGTCTGTACACCTCAGTGCCAGTCTGTGGGGGCAGCAGGCAAACCGCTTGAAAGAGCTGTGTGAGACAGATAGACATCAGGAATGGCATTTAGCACATGAGGGTTCAGTGTATGTCAATAAATTCCAATTTCATGACAACAAATGTCAGATGAGACCCACTGAATACTGAGATAAACACATTTGTTATTTTGATGGTAGAATGTAGTTGGACTTGATAAGACGACTATATGGAATAAAAGCATCAAGATTGTTACTCATTGAAAAGTCAGTGCTGCTTAAATATACGTTGTTCTGTGGCCAGGTGCATGTTGTGATAGTTTGATTTGTGAGTACTCACATGTTGAAACGTGAGAAATGACAGAGGTGAAGTTTGTAGGTGAAGCTTGTTGCTCATTTTGCTGGTCTTGAGTCACACCATCACCTGAATGAAGAGGGGAAACTGGTCTCGATCATGATGCTAGTACAAGCTCAGTACAGTTCAAAGTTTAACATACTGTGTAATTTACACTCCCCTCCAAAAGTATTGGAACAGTGAGGCCAATTCCTGTATTTTT
>NTHP01000114.1:1059366-1081060 GCA_003416845.1 Oplegnathus fasciatus | reverse complement strand
TGTTTGTGAATTAGCACCCTGTCAGCTCTCCGGCAGATTTTCAGAGAGGGAAGAGAAGGGAGAGAAAAAAGAAGAGAAATGACCGTGCAAGGGTTTCAAAACCAGGTATGAAAGTAATTTTTTTTTCTTTTCAAGATTTTGGCATATTTATGGGGCATTACTGTAGGAGCGGGCCATTTAATGTTATTTGCAGAAAGCACACATTGTTCACATCAGGCTTACAAAAGCTGAAGGCACAGCCATGTGATCATGACCTCGCAGCTGAGGGGCCAAGCTGCATGAGGCAAATGGGATTCAGTATTTGTGAGAGCTCCACACAATTAATAATAGAACCAGGTTATGAAAATACAAAAAAATGTAGGACTTGTCCTAAAGCTTTGTGTTAAGCAGCCTAAGGCACCCGCACAATACTGAACTGGAGAGGCATGATATGATGCAATTGCTTAGTCTATCAAAACACTTGCTCAGTAAAAGGAGAGAGAGAGAATAAACCTTAGTAAGGTGTGTGGAGGAATGATCAAAAATCTAACTCTGATCCCTGCTGGGCTCCCTAAAGATGTTTTACGCATGACTGTGAATGTGGAATACTGCCTGCATCATCACATTATCTTGAATCACATTATCTTCAGTACTCAGTCAATAGTGCACTTTTTCTTCCTGCAGGATTAAAACACTCCACCGCACGTGTTTTAATGCTGAAAGCAATGCTGAGGATCAAATATTTGATGTACCATCTGGGAAAAACTTGCTTATTTTCTGAAATATTTAAAACTCAAATGTTATTTTAAAAAAAGCAAAATAGCCCCATGCAAAAACAAAGAAACATTTAAATATCATGGATAACCTTAAACATTGTAATTCTAACATCATGTCAGACTGTTCCAATCTGTTAAAATGATGGCATGTTATACAATATCTGTGTGAATGCTAAGATGGAAAGCTAGAGCCCTGTATTGTCCTGACTACAGAAGTGCAACCACTGACTCTTGGGGCTGAGTCAGACGAAAATGTGGCGTGCTTTTACTCTGCTCGGCCAAATGTGAAATAAATAAAAAGAAAGGAAAATGGCTGCTCTCTTGGCTGTACCCTTGGTCCCTTGCTCTTTGTTAAAACCATATCTCTGCTGCTCCATTGCCCCCAGCTACATTAAATCCCATTAAATTCACCTTCATTAAAGCAGTCCTCTCTACTCCTTGCAGCAGCCCTGGTGCGGGCCTCTCAAGGACAGAGCAGTAATGAGGGTGGACTGGATTTAACCTTGAAGAGTACAGGTTTTCATTTCCAAATCAATAACTTATGGTTCAAAACTGCCACTAGATCCAGGCTATAATTTTCAGGCATTAATTGTGTGGATTATGTTTCTCCAGCAGTGAGAAGGTATTTAACTTTAAGCTGCAGTGTAGATATTGCATTTATCATTTAATTTTCTTTCTTTTTTTTACAATAGGAATTGACAGCTTGCACATTTTCTATATTAGTGACTTTGTGTGCCTGTGTACACTTTGCTGCACAGATGGGATAACTTAGGGAGATTGTATTTCAAAGAGTCTGTATGAGTATAAGTAATTAGGCTGTTGGTGCAATTTTCTACAGTGAAACCAAGCAGAGGGCAGTAGGCTGGAATTTCTCCTTCTCCTCAATCCAGCATTGCAGTACAGTGTCATCATTCACTCTAAAGAGGTAGAAATATAAGAAATCTCCTTCACAACTGTGTAAAGCAAGTTTTGACAGTCACCTGCTGTCAGCAGAAGTAGAAAAATATGAATTATGAATAAAAAAAAAATTAACACATGGATGATAGGCAGACAGCATGGGCAAGGGGAAAAGAAAAAAAAAACCCCTGACCTACAGTAAAGGAGTGAAATTGTTTCAACTCCTGTAATTCTCCATGTTTTAGTGGGACATTCTCCGTAGTGGGGTTTGCTGTCATTGTCATATGATTGCATGGAAAGCATTAACTTGTCCTGCGGTGATAATTTCTGCCCGACATGTTCATAATATGAAATATTGGATCTTTTCATAAAATGGGGAGGGCTGAGGCTGTGGTGATCACTGGAGCTTAATTTTTTAATCAACTTCTCTCTTAAATGAAGCTTTATTAAATTACAAAGCTCACACAGTGGGAGTAGGACACAGGCAGAGATGGCCCAGTGTAAAAAAGAGCTTTGCGGGATAATTAAATAAAATTAATAAAAAACCCTCCGCTAGCATAGACTGAGGAGAATGGGACTGAGAGGAAACCCGGTAGCCATTTTCATGCTCTGCTTTTCTTTCATTCTTTCTCATTAGGGTCTCAGGAAATTTACCATGTGGAATTATGAAAAGAAGAAAGGGATATAATGTCTACAAGATATTGATGGATAGTAAATGGAGACACAATTATATTCAGGTTTTTTTCACACTCATATTCAGATACAGTGTACACAGAAATTGAATGTGCTTATTGTTGCTGCTCTGCTAGAGGAAGGAGATCTGTTCACATTTGGTTAAGCTTTGGCAGATGTCTGCCTGATGGTCTGAGGTCTGAGAATGCAAACTACATTGTCATCCTTCACAGCTGACTCAAACCAAAAGCACAGTAATACATTTTTAAACTTGCTTGACAAAGGTGATCTATCAGTAAAGATTTAGTAGAATTTTTTGTCCAACTTACAGTATGTTATAATCTTATGGAATAACTCTCCAGAGTTGTTAAATCCTGTCTCTGGGTATTATAAACCATTGTGCAAAGTTTTGGTGTCTGATAAACCTTCAAACTCCTTTGAATCCATTAACTCCAACTGGAATTCCTGGATCGTATTTCATTCAGGAAATATGAACTCCACACCATTTGGAAAAGGAGGAATCTTTTCCACAGTATTTTTGTGGTAAAAAGTTAGACCCCGATGGGTAAGAGACCTTGATAGAACAAAAATAACTGAGATTAAAACCAAAGCAACCCAACCCCAGCACTGCTGCATACAATGCACAAATTTAAAAAGTAACCATATTAAAATGCCAACCTACTGCGGGTAAATGTGCATTATTGCTGCACAAAAAGGCACAAAAGACATATATTGTCTAACAGTCCTTTTCCCACCTGCATATCCATCAGTATTGTATTGGTGGTGTGCCACAAAGAAATCAGTTTTTACATTTTTATCTCACTTTGGCTCTTCTCAGCGTGGCATACTCTGCATTGTCTCAAGGCATTGTTATTGTACCATCAAATTAGACTGCTGCCTGATACTAGTCTTGAAGGAGGTTTCTCTGGAAATAAGTATCTTGCACATTTCTCAAAGAATCTCTTGGGAAAAGATGCCAGTGGGTTGTTTTTGGCCTCAACCTGACTCCCCCAGCCTGTGAAAGTGTTCGGTCTGCCAGAAATCCTAGTTTACCAAATGTGCAATCCACAATTCCTAGAAATTGCCTGCAGAGAACATACGGTATCTATTTCATTAACTTACTGTAGAGTCAGTTTCATTAATATGGTGTCAAAACATTGATGAGACATGATATCGTGATAGTTTCATTCTTACCTTGAGAGATTTGTAGTCAGATAGAAGTACACTGTCCTATAATAGTATCTATTAACAGTTAAGTTAGTTGTAGAGTGGTTAAGATATTATTCGCATTTGCCATCCCTCACTTAATCAGACTTCCATTTTTGATGCCTCCTCTTTTTTTTTTCATGCCTCACACTTCAACAATGTGGTCAGACCTCTTAGTCTTAAACCATCACAAACCTCAGGATTAAAGGAATAGTGTGCAGATCAATAAGTACAGGTGAAATGTGATCATTCTGCAAGGTTAGCATTGAAATGAAACAGCTCCTCCTTCAGCCCGTGTGCAGCTAATAGGAGCAGTGATGTATTGTCATTGTTTGGACAATTGCAGGGGTCACATTTGTCTCCAGTGGCAAAATTTGAGATTGATATTTCCTCTTTATGTTGACAGCTTTTGTCTCATGATACCCGAGAAGTAGGATTTACTATATCCTGCTCTGTGAAGCATCTCCTTGACTGCACTGTACAAAATGTCTTTGGCCTACTTGCCTTGTTTTACTATTGCCTTTAACATTTCACACAGCTGTCCTTGACATTTTGGGGAGCATTATGATTATTTAGAGTCTCTTAAGAGTTCCCACATTGTGCTGTGGGTTATTGCTATTATATGCTGTCTCATTTGAAATGCTAGGTTTTTTATTCTCATTGTTTTCAACTCTCTGATATTCAATTGATGAGGAGTTTGAGGGGAAAAACGCATTCACTCTCTTGTCTTAGAGGTAGATATACCTTACTGTACAACTTTCCTTAAAGTCGTTTATATTGTGATAAAACTCCTTAAAGTACTCCGAGCTTCTGTTCTTGTGAATACTCTGTTCTGTTCTTTTGAGCTGCATCTGTCTCTGGGGCTCTTTGTTTAATGAGTTTAGGTAATGTAACTGCACGGGAAGATTAGTTGGAAAGTTTGGTAGCTTTAATGGTGCTTGAGATTAGCCTTCCCCATAGTTAACGCCGGAAATCAATCTCTCGCGTGACCAGGAACACTATGCCAGATGATTAAACAAATGTATTCTAGCTGAAGAGTAACAGACATATTTATTTACTTTATATATACTGTAGAGTAGTTGTGATGAGATACTTCGAACCTGCTCTATTAGACGTTTTAACAGAAGTTTGATTGTAATTCAGCTCAATTGTTTTTGAATGTAATTTGTCTGTATTGGGGTATGGTAGTCTTTGATGTAGGACAGCATGCATTGATATCTTGTTTTTGTTTCTCTTTGAAAATTGAGCCCTAGTGACCCTGTGAATAGAAATATGGGGGTAAAAACACTAAAAGAATGTATTTTGGCAAGAATGCATCTAAAATGGATATAAATTGTTTGAAAAATAGATTGTAGTATCTGCAGCAGATTTCCAAAAGACTGTCTCTCAACTTGGCCCCGTACGTTTTTACAGCTTTTTCCTTCAGTATAAAGTTGTCATGTTGTGCATTTTTCTACTGGTTTTCAATTATGCTTTCACTCAAAAATGTCAAAATGGGAATCTGACCAGGAAACCCTATACCTAGCCATGCTTTTAAAGAAAATAAAAACACCTTTGGTGCACACAGTGCACCCTGTACACTCATCCTTCCATAGCATGATATCTAATGTCAATCACAAAATCTTTGGCTGGACTTCAAAGCTGAAAATACAGTAAAATCATATTTCAGCACCTAATATTGTGCTTATACTCACCACAGAGCGTGTAGTTGGGATAATTCAGTTAGCCCAAACCTCTTCCAGCCATGGCTCTGAAGTTTTACACTCGTGCCCAGTATGTTGTGAAATTGCAAACACTTTTATGTCTGTCTGTCTATCAAACTTTATAATGCTCTGATTTCGACCCCACTGGCAGTGTCTTTTAATTAGATTATACTGGAGGAATAACCAGAGTTCAGAATGCCAATTTGTGTCCCAGACGGTGTAAAATTTGCTGTTACACTGCCGCCAAACAGAGCAGGTGAGAGCCGACAAGGTCCTCAGGCAAAGAGCAGCTGACTGCTCCTTAAGAGTTTCTCTCTCTCTCCCTCTCTTGTACCTCTCTCTTCCCTCTTTGCAGTCAGACATTAGAGGCATGAGAGGATAAATAAACATGTTATTCAATAGTCCGACAATCAAAGTAAAATACCAAAGTTTTCGTACAGATGATGTCTCCAGGGTAGAATTTTCTGTACTGTAGAAAACAGTGATGTTGATGTTTTGTTGGCAATGAAATTTGTACTGTACGTGTTGTATATTGAAACTGACAGTGTGTTAGTTCACACAGTCATTACACTGATTTATGAGAGGTTATCATGTATCTACAGCTAGGTGCAAAAACAAATGATAGGAACATTTCTTTAGCCATTTGTGGATGTGTACCAATTGTCATAATTTAAAAAGATAATATATACTATGATTAGAACTATGTTGCATCTCGTGAGTACTTGTAACAATCAGACTTTTTTATTCAGTGTTAGAAATATATAATTTACATTGAAAATACTAACTCTGTATTAGAATATAGCCAATGAAAGCAGCAAAGTGAACAGCTGCAGGTAATTAGAGCTGGCCCAGGAATGGCCAGGGATTCAAAGTAAACATGGACGGTTTCCACAATCAACAACATTTACAAATGCAGAAGAAGGAAGCTACTGAATTTGTGAAGAATGTGCAGTGGGAATGGAAAGCATAGAAGCATGAAACCAGCAGATGTTGAAAATTAAATACATGCGGCATGTGGCTAACAGGACTGTGGGCTTATTCTTCTGATGGTGGACCCTGGAGTTCTCGAGGGCTAGAGGACAGCTGTTCCGGGTTAATACTTACAGGTTTACATCCAGCCAGCCATAGCTAAGATATTTTTAAATTTCCTTCAGGGGAAACTGACTTTAGTTTTGTTGCATATCTATGGCCCGCTACTGTTGTTTCCAACAGTACACATATCAAGTCTGATTCCTTAAAATTGGTCAGGAGTACTGCAACACAGTACAATTGGCTGTTGAATTGATTCACTTTAAATGGTTGGATGAAACCAAACTCTTATAGACTCATGGCCCCGGAGAGCCTAGATTCTTTCAGGCATAGGCCTGAAACATTTTAGTCTACGAGTGCCAACTGGCTCTACTTTAAATTGCTGAAAAGACTTGAATTGTAGATGACTGGCAGAATGATGCTCACTTGTGGCTTTGTCTGTGCCCTCAGCTGGTGCTTGTGAAGCTTTCAGTGACTCACAATGGCAGCACTAGGGAGATTTCTTTCTGTCCTGTGAAGTCAACAAACAAACAAAGAAAAACCTATGTAACAGTACTTAAGTGGTCAGAGGAAAGTATCATGGGGCAAATACATTCTGAAATGTTGTTCCATAATAAGTAACATGGTAGTATTTCATAATACAACTTGGTCTTTTGGCCTGCAGACATTTTTTATTGGATTTATGAAAGAACTTGTAATACGAAAGAATTTTGTTCTTTGCCAGCTAAGTTTTGGGGTGAAATCTGGCAGTAGTTTTCTAGCTTTACTTTGCCATAGTACAAGAAATTCAATAGATTTTTCCTCTTTTGAATTACGGCCTCAAATGTCTTAAAATTAGACATATTCTCATTTTATGTATTTGTATTTCTGACCTTTTGGATGTAGTACAGCCATGGTGTTGGTAAGAAAATAAAATGGCTGTGAGTTTCCAGATGGAATGCATTGTGTTAAGTCTGTCTCTGTGTGGCATCCCTTAACTAAATATTAGCACACTGGCTGGGCAGCCTGAGTGTGGTTCTCCCTTCACCAGCTTCCATTGAAACAACCATACTCTGTTTATTCGAAATAGCTGCCTGAAATTTTACTGTCACACACTCTGCCTCTCTTGGCTCTTTGACTGTTGCAACAAAAACATGTCAGTAGTGTTTAAAATAGTAGTGTCATAAATTATTTGCACTAATCTGTGTAGGTATTCATTCTGACTCATGAAGCAGTGGGTGATTCAAGGCAGGAGAGTATAGGTTTTGTTTTTCAAAGCCAGGCACAACTTCACAGAAATGAAGTTTAACATTTGCTTTTTGTTTAGCCCCACAGCCTCTAGAAAGAAAATATGGCTTTTCACTGGGAAAGAAAGCACTTCATTAGAAAAAAAAAACACTCGGCAAAACATACGGTGCCCATTCATTTCACTGTTAATATTTCAAAATGTCACTAATGTGCATAGGTTATTCTTTACAGCAATGCTTCATTTTTTCTCTCTTAGTACTGTATGACATGTTCTTGGAATCCATCAAAGAAAGTAGTCTTTACGTGTTAGCAGAGTCTGGTGTTTTATATTCTGAGGGTAGAAAAATGTGAGAATAAATGTAGGAATCCATTCCCTGCCTGAAACCATTTACTAATTGCAAGATGTTTTGTTTGTTTTTTGTTATATTTTGTTGTTTCTGATTTTATAGTTGCATGTTAGAGGAAAACCCTGATGAATTACTGTTATCAGTGCCATGTTTAATGCTTTAACACAAAAGTGGATTGATACTGGGTTGAAAAATCAGTTTTGATGGTTACCTCTATAGTGCTGTGTATCCACTGGACAGAGAAGAGATTTTGTTCTTACAGATTAAAAACTTTTAGCGCTGGATTACATTGCTGATATAAGAAAATAATACAATGTATGATTTGTATGCAGTACTTTTTAGGCTTCTGTCCTTCACCTCATATTAGTTTAAATATCCACCCGTGCATGTAGGACTCATGGCAGTGTGTCAACTTTACCCTCCCTGCTTCTAACCCCCATTCACTAATCTCACCCCTCACACCTCTACCCTGTCTGACCAGGTGTGTCTGTTCAGTCACCCCACTCACGACTGCAGGTTGGGTAGTTTATTATTACTTAATCGCCGCCGTCGGCTCCCATCAGGGTTTAAGATGAATGTTGCCAGCTGTTTCCCTGCTCTCATTATTTCTCTCCTTTTCTGACTGTGTCTTTTGCTCTCTCACCTCGTCAGATTTGCTGCACATGCAGTGGCCTCACGGTGGTGGTGAAGCTCCTTCGGTGGTGAGTACTTTACTGGAGACCCAGCAAACAAGTTCTTAAAATTCTCTGCAGACGCGGTCAAAAAGTCCAGCACACTACAGTACAGATGACAGGGAGGAAATTCTGTAGTTTCTCATTTTGTAGGGTTATATTGTAGATTTTATTTTGCAAAGACAGGGCTAGATGTGTCAGATAAGATGGTACATATTCACCCCAACTGCTCCCCTGTGGATTCAGTGATAGGGAGATATACATAATGTATCTCATGTTAAATCACTTGTAAATGCAGTAGGGTTGGGGGAATGGTCAAATCTCCATTTAAAGGACTGATGTTTTTTGTGGCCAGGGGGATGTTGGACAAAGTTGAAGCCCTCCTTCTCCCTGGAGGTGGGCTAGGATCATTAGTTTTAGTTTTTGAAGTGTTTGGCCTTTTGATGTTCCTATGTTCTCTTTAGGCAGCCTGGCCTGAAGGATATTTAATATCACTCCTACAAATTTCCAGTTAGGAATAATTTGAACTGAGCATCTGTCAAAGAAACAGCCATTTAAATACATTGGTCATGGTTAAAAAGGCATAAAATGAGGCAAGATTAGACAGAGCACCTTTCTCTGAAGGCTGGGTCTGGTCGAGTCCGGGCCAACCTGGGGCACAGGGACCCAGCAAAACTGCTCCTGCTTCCAATTCATTAAGTATAACTATCTAACACTGCTTGGATTCAAACTCTCCCGTGGCTGCCCTCCTCATGACCAGCCATGCTTGCTTCTCCTGCCACTGTGGCATGGTCGGGATTGTCTTAGGGTCTCGGTTACTTGATATTTTATTTATGAATGTTCAGGGGAGTTGGGGCTAGATTATATTTCTCTCTGTATCTGATGCTCTGAGTAACAGGGGACTTCTGTATCCCCAATGTCTTCACTTCAAACATTCCCCTTGTGTTTCCACTAGGGTGTGCAGGAGGACCTTTATCAGCGTATGCAATCTTAGATTATGTCTTATCACCAAGAGAATCATGAAAGAGCATGCATTACGTCCTATGAAAGAAGCTGTCTGTGCCTAAAGCAACTGACTGGGCCTGTCTCAAAAATGTTCAGCTTTTCTTCTCTCCATCAACTAAAACAAAGGCACAGCCACTCTCTGAGCGGCAGAAGGATACATTATGAGACAGAAGGACTGAGGATTATTTAATTGATGTTAATGAAATTTTTTTGTGGCAAGGAATGTGTAGAGTTGTTAAGGGATACTATTGTGTGGCCAGGAAAAAAAAGAGAAAGTAAAAGGTCATGCATTGCAAATGTCAGTCCTTTGCTATTTTAAACTATTGGAAGTACAACTTTGGTTTACTAGCTTTTGAGATCAGAGTGAACAATATCTAAAGTTTAAAAAATAAAAGAAACTATTTTTAACATATCATTTATGATTTTACTCCCAGGAAATATTCTTTTAATGTCTGTATCATAGTATAGTATCATAGTTGTTCAAATTGGTGGAAAATATTGTATAACATTGTGAAATAATCGTTTGTAGCCCCTGCCCCACACACCCCTTTCTCACATCACTCTTTGTCTACAAATGAAGACGGGTTGCGTGAGCAGAACACCTCAGACACTATCTTTGGGGGGAAATAAACAACGCATTAGTTCCACATTGACTTGGAACAGAAACAGACGAAAAAGGAAGAGAGGTTAGAGGAAGTCCACTGCAGGAGGGAAGCTGGGGAGGATTAGTGGGCAGGGACATTTCAGAGCCTGAGTGTACTCAAGGATCTCTCTCTCTTTCTCTTTTTCTTGCCTCCAAAGTTTTATGCGCTCTTTTGCCATGTGATGTAGATTAACTGCACCTCACCTGACCCTCCCTTCTGTCTTGTCCTTACCATTTCAAATTCATTCAAGCTCTGTGTTCATTTTTACAAACTACAAACCCTGGCTTATATGTTTTAATGTGGGACAAGGATTTCAGCTATTGTGAGTCAACCTGACCTCTGGTCTTTGACTACCAGTCTGATCCGTCCAGCTTCCTAAAATGTGGATGTGCTGTAGTAGTTAAGACCCTACTTTGACGTAAATGTATAACATTACAATGAAGTTAATAAAATTATATAACTTGGGGAAGAAAACATTTTTTAAATACTAAAACTTTTTGATATGACAAAACAGATTTCTCTTTCAACGGTGATTTGTAACAGGTTTTTGAAAGCACAGACAAATTATGCTGTCTTGCCGCTAGGGGCGTCAGATCAGAAAACGCCATATGTCGTTGTAGAGGGCATGGACAAACATGTTTTGTCATTTAATTTAGGAGGTATTCATTTGTTGTAATGTTAATGATTTGTATGTTAATCCATAATCCAGGTCCACTACCACAATCTACAAAAAGCATTGTACAACTTCGCAATCACTTCAGGATTTGTGAGTCTTCTTCCTCCTCCCTGACATGGTTGCCCTTATTCTATCACACAATAGCACCAACGCAATTAACCCTAAGAATGTTCAAAAATGAGGTAAGCCTTAAGTGTTAATTGTCTAAAAATAGTTATCTCCACGTTAAATAGATCACCTAAGGTCTGAACTAATCACTAATGAACAGTGCGTGGAAATTCTAATCTAGTACCAAAACGTCTACGACAGTGATCACATGTACGTTGTGCAAGATGAATTTCTTTTTTATCAGTTTTACTCTCCTGAGACTGATTTTGATACCTAAACTCAGGGTATTGTCTGATACGGAGTACAGATCTGGTGCCAGTTCTGTGTTTTTCTTTTTTCAATCTGTATACCTCACTGTGTGGAGCTGACGGAAGTAGAGGTTTTTTTTAAATTGTTGTGTTTAAAAAACATCATGACTAAGAAACTCTATTAAATGTGAATTGGACAAGTCTGGCTGATACCTAATCCGTTTAATAAGGTCAGATACGACACACATACTATATTGGATCAGTGCATCACTCCAACAGCAGTCAAAAAAGGAAAACACATATTAGCATTAGGTTAAAGTTTAGCAGTTTGTACACTGTTCTGCAAGAAACAAATTAGAGTAAGTAGAACCCCTCCTTTACAAGTTTGACGATATGTGGTGATATTAGCATTCGTTAAGTTTACATTACATTCGTTAACTGTTGGTTGCCGAGATCTTGGCCAACCAAGAGGACTTGCCTTGTAGTATTGTACTTAATGTTAAGTAAAGGTTGTCATTTGTGTTGAGCCAAACTTAGTTAATTGTGCAAAATGAGGGAATTGTCAGTGTATCTGACGTGAGAGGGAGCATGCTGCCACTGCACACTTTCAAGTTCGATTGAGTGTTAAATAACTAGATAACGGGGAGTAGTTAATCGGTGTGAAGTTGTAACTTTATCCTCTCTACCTTGGCTTGTCCTGGTGGTGGGAGGAGACAGTGTTGGAGGTGAATGTGCTGTAAGTGTGGAACTGCTGTGGAATAGGCTGTCAGGGTTCATTAGCCCAAGCCATCTCTATCTCAGGAGGAATGTGGCCAGTGGTTTAAAACCAATTTCCATTACCTGCCTTCATTTTATTAACTTCCGTACCATTACCAGGGAGCTTCCCTTTGACAGTTGTTCCTCCTCACTGTCTTGTACTTCTAAGAGATCCCTGCGGGAGCAAGGTTGAGAAACCTCACTAATCCTGTACTCTGTGTTCCCTTTAATCGCCAGGCACTGTGCCTCAGCCCTCTCCAGTCTTGCGCCAAAAGTGTGCGGTGTGTGTCAGTCTCAGATTTCAGATGTGAGGGTCCTTGCATGAACCTCCGTGACATCCACACTTAGGGTAAGAGCTGACACAAGTATCCAGTCAAAACTATAGTTTACCCCCTGTGGATCTCTGCCCAGCTGTACAGAGAAAGTCTACGGCAACACGAGTGAGGTCCTCTTTAAAGATCAAAACAGGTCTCTCAGGCTAGTTTGAATTGTCACTAGCTGCTGACTTTTGAGTCAGACATTTTGTGTTGGGATAATCCTGTGGGAGCCAGGGATGTGTGGTAAATAGTAACAGTGATATCTATCTACTCCATGACCTCAGTCCACCACCGCTGATTAGATCTGTTGGGAGCGTTTGTCCATGAATAAGATGGGCTTTTCTTGCAGCCTGACTGAAGAAGAGGAGTATGAAGCCTGTGAGACGCCCCTCTTCGTGACTGCCACTTGGGAGCACAGGGAAATGGAGGAGGAGGTGAAAGGCCAGGTGTCTGCCACAGAATTTAATTAGAAAGACTGGATGCTTTGTCCTCTGTAAAGTTGCTTCAGGCATTCTTTAATTGCCCCATTCCCAATTTCTTGCAGCAGTCCCTTCTCTAAAGTTCATTAGTATTCATCTTGCGCGAGCATTTGAATGTTGATTTCAAGGATATTTTACTTTACTGTACTTCACTCTTTTCCTAACTCTTAGCCAAGTCTTATTACTGCTTAAATGCTCACTGAAATACATTTCTAATAGGTCCTTTGCAAAATTCGTCTTCCCATTTTGAATGCTGCAGTTGGAGCCACTTTGGCCTACCTGATGAGATCAGTAATTGACTGATTAACTTACTAGCTATTAAAAAGCTCCCAGCTGATGTTTGAAAAAGTAACAAGACATATTAAGATATGGAGAATTACAGCAATAATAAGGACTCAAGAGACAAAGAGACTTAGACCTGATAAAACATGATGATGAGGTTGTGCACACTATCGAATCTTTTTAGGCGTTCTCTCTCCTTTTGATAATGTGGAAAAATAAAAGACAGGGACGTAAGTACTTCAAGCCGGTTCAAGCACAAACTGAGGCACTAGTTCTGTACTGGTTGTTTATTAACTGACAGTTCTGAGCAAATGACTTAACAAGAAGAATTTTGAGATCAATCATGGATTGATTTAACATTTAATAAAATCCATCAGGGGGATTTGATCTGAAGTTTTGATAAATCAGAGTATGTAATAGGCAATTAACTGTTAAATTTCCATGATTCATATGTTGGTATTACCAAGTATGTTAATAATGTAAGAATGCTTTTAAGAGAAAGCAAATTGCTTTTTTGAGGTATTTTCTCAGTCACCAGCCTTGAGCTTTATCAGCAGTGTTTAGCCCAGTTACCAGCATTTAAGAAGAGAAAGCTGAGATTAACCCCAGCAATAACACTGACCGTCATTCATTAAAACTGTAATCATGCGTAAAATGAGATTGATAGAAATTTTTCTAAAAGGTTGAGAAAAGGGAATAGAAAAGGAATTATATATCCTGATACAGGATTTAACGGACAGAAAGTTAATTCAGCTGCTTTCAAAATATGGTAAGGCGCAAAATCCTCCTGGGCAAATTATAGAGCTCTCCACCATCATCACAGCATTTCTAACAGGAGACAGAGGTTATGCCCCCTCTAGCGCGCGCACACACACACACACACACACACACCTACCTTACCTGTACTGCAAAATGCATACGCACCTACACCAACACATACTCTGCTCTGAAATATAATATCTGGTTTATCTAGTTGCTGGGAATAGTTAAATCCTTCACGGGGGAAGCACTCTGTTGGTAGGATTACCTATACGCCCGCCATTTCTCTCCTTATTATCACATTTTTTTCTCAACAGGCGAGTTTAAGGCCAGTGTTTTAATGTTCAGCTCTATTCAATCCCTAGCTTTTACACTGGATAAAATATTTATTTGGTTAATCACTAAAGTATCACACTGAGCTCAATATCTTCAGTAGTCGGTAACAGGATTATGTGTATTATGGGTGAAAGTCAGGGCACAAACATACTTTTTATATATACTGCATTAAAAAGTTTCAAAAGTAAATTTTTACCTTAAGACACCCTTGGCTGACAGTTATAGTCTGTCCATTTCAACAGCTCTGTCTGGCATACATTTTGAACACATCTTTTGCGCTTGGACCGATAAATGAAATGGAAATTTGCTTGCCTTCTTTCTCCCTTTTTAAAGCATTACAAGTACCTTACTGAATATGGATAGAGTGTGTCAAAAAATAAGATTAATGTAATATAACATCTTTGCTGTGCCTGTTTTTCTGTGCTTGTATTTTTTTATTCTCTTTTTTCACAGCTTGGGTCCCCCCTGCATAGTTCACTAAAGAGTGGACTCTGTACCTGCTGTTTTAAAGGTTCATTTTGAACTTACAACCAAGGCTGACACCTGAGGAACTGCCTTTGATTGATTGTTGCGGCCATTGATCTAATTTTGAAACCTTTGAATTTCTCCTCTGCATCCTTCCTTTTTTTTGTATGGAGTGGAATAAACCTAATTTCCTCATGCCTCATGCAGGGCTTCGCTCTCCGAGGTGGGAAAACAGAATGAATAAATAAATAAAGAAACTCAAGGAACAGTTCTTTCACAGCAGCACAGAGATTTTTATAGACTGGATCAATTAAATTTGTCTTATTTGGAACGATGGGGCTCCGTAACTCAATAAGAGGTAATGTGGTTGAAAAGGCCTCTCACTGTGCGGCCATTAGGTGAGAGAATGTTACCATGGGAGTATTAACATGCAGGGATTACAGAGGCATAAGACTGGTCTGAGCCAATTAGAATCAAGAGCAGCTGAGAAAGCGGAGGTGTGGGTGGGCATCCTGGGCTACCAAGTCCTACTGTGAAGGCAAGAGAGAGAGAGGACATCACAGTCAGTGCTTGATGGAAACCAGTAGTGCTTCTTCAGAAAGGAGAAGAGAGACACTGGCTTTTACTTGTAGCATGACAGAACAGCAGTTCCCTTACTGTACTCACACGTTCCAATAACACGTCCAACTATCAAGGGTTTTCTCTTATTGCACTAATTCTATAAAATTATTAGTACTTTGGAAATGGATACATTTTAGACTAAGCTAAATGGTCGTAAATTGATTAAAATACTGACAATTACAATTAGTTTGAAACAAGATATGCAGTTTTATTCAACAATAAAAGGTTTTTATGAAAAGCTGCTACAGTGTCACCAAGAAAATTTCACAAGAATGTTGAACTATTAAAAATAATCATGCATCAGTACATAATTTGCTCTTAATACTTGGTCGATTTGATTGTTTACGTGCCCGTACATATTTTTAGTGTTTGAATTAGTTCGAAATGTACAAATGGATAAAAATGGTGGACAACAATGTAGACTTGAAAGATGGCTGTAAAAGTTTTCTTCTTCATAGAGCACAGCGGCTGTGGTCGGCATGGATTCACAGCGGTAACATTGGATTCTAATACTGCCAAGATTTCACAGTGGGGGAAAAAAATAAATCTAATTGTCCATAAAGGCTTCTGAAGCACTTCTGCAGCCTAAGCCACCTCTCTGCTGTCCATTTGTATGCTCATTATATTCTTATTATATTCTTCTTAGTTTTTATTTTTGCCAAAATATGGCTAAATATACACCACATTACATTCATTTGGCAGGTAATTTTGTCGAAAGTAGACCCTTGCATACACACAAATTGGGACAAATTTGGGGTTCGGTGTCTTGCTCAAGGACACTTTGACATGTGGACAGGAGGAGCCAGGGATCGAACCACCAACCCTATTTTGAGATGGATTAATGGATGACCCCCTCATCCATTAATCCCTCTCAAAATACGCTGCTTCCGGTACGGCTGTCATGCACCCTGTTGACTTTGTGAGCTGAGGCCAAATGCATAAAACTCTGTAGATTCACAACTAAAACTCTGTGTAAGCACCAAGACAGAAATATGCATACAACATGCATTCTTTTTATAAAGCCTTCCGTACGCCTGTTTCTGTTTTATACATATCAATTATTGTAGAACTGGGTGCATGTGCACAAGCCTCATTTCCATCCCGCAGTTTGCCCTAAATGAATGTGATCTGTGTAGATTGCTAAAATAATAACACAATTAGTGAAATTGGCAAACAAACTAAACAAACAATGTTTCACTCTAAGATTACGCCTTATCATATCACCCACAGCTATCTCTAGAAAACTGTGTGTATGTCTGATCTGAAGTATGCGTGAGGTGCGCATATTCTGGCTGCATATTTGTCTTTTATAAATACCAGTTCATGTGTGGGAAATGGTATATGCATGGTTTTTGTGCATACACATTGTTTATACATCTGACCCCTGAGCTGGTGTGTAAATTTGTTTGTGTACGTACACGTGCCTGCCTCCTGCTCTTCCATTTGGCAGGATGTATGATGGCCTGAATTCCGAATGTATTTCACCGATTGGCTCCCAGGCTTGCCCTTCAAACAGTTACTTCCTTCACAAAGAAAACCAGAAGTATTACACGCATGCAGGGATTAACAGCAGGGTCGTGCATGAGGACCGATGCAGATGTTGTGCATTTAGCCATATTCTGGTGTGTCTGTGTGTTATGAGTGTTTGGAACAAAGCTTATGTCAATATTATCAATATTATTCAAACTGACCACAGCTGCTTTGTTCTGCGAGGGATGAAAACTTTTTACAGCTGCCTTTCAGGAATAGAAGGAGTGAGGGTTTGATGCTCAAATTATACATTTTGGTTGGAGTACCACTTTAAATGAAGTCTTTCTTATTATCACTGTGTAATAACACAGCTATTGGACAAACAATGTATGTAGTGCATTATGCAATTTTATTTATTTAGTGGTATTGTCACTCTGCTTTGTCTTCATTTTCTTAAATAGATATCAAAAATCCTTTTGCAAAAGCACTTTAAAAATGTGGGCTTATTTCCTGCCTGTGCTCTCTTCTCCAAACAGCCAAACAGTCCATCCTTTTGCATGTGTATGTGTGTGTGTGTGTGTGTGTGTGTGTGTGTGCGAGAAAGAGGGAGAACACTTCCTTATCAGGGAACTCAGATGTGTCACTTGCTATGTCGGAGAAGGATGGAAACACAGAGTGCCTCAGGACATTGTAACAAAGTCCCTTGTGCCACCAGCCCCCCCGACACAATTACCCACTCATGTCTAATTGGCATTTGAGGCTTCTCTGCTTGATCGACCATGGCCACATCAGCATGAAGTGGCAGGGCAGCGTTTGCCAAGCTGTGACTTAACTGGTATCACGCTTTGTTACTCTTCTAGCTGCTTACATAATTTGCTGATGTAAATTTACTCTGCCTAATTAACATCGTCAGCCTCTCATTTAATCTGAACAGACATGGGATGCATCCGGTCCCTGGTGCTACTGTCCGTTCTGCTGACTTCTGAGCGGCAGTGCGTAGGCCTGTCTGTTGGCTGTGGTGCTGGAGTTTATGTGACTTGGTTGAATAAATCCATTAGTCAGTACACAACTTAGCCTAGTCTTGGCATGTGGAGTGGAGAGGAGGGGTTGGGCATGAAACTAACTTTCCAGAACTGTCCTGAATTAAAAAATTAAGTTCATCTCAGTTGTTGGTTGATTGAAACTGAGCACTTAACTTGAGACTTTAGACAATGGTGCTTGGACACAAATCTGACTGACAGGCCTCGCTGTGGAGAAGAGCTTTGTGATATTTGAGGTGACTGCGCTACAGACAAATAATCATACTCTCAATTAGAGAGTCCCTTTCTCTACTTTATGGTCTCTGCAATGCTTAATGACCTGTTCCCACAGAACTGTCTCTGGATGCCTGCACAGTCATCATTATCCAACCAGATCTCCTGTGTTAATAAATGACAAGAGTCTGGAATATTGATTTGTTAACCTTCAAAGTGGCTCCATCCAATGCAGACGGCAGAATTATATGAATTTAACAAATGTAGGGGAATATGCTCTGAGAGTGGAGTACGTGTGTTTGGTTGTGTTTGTCCACATGTAAGGATTGATCTTAAGCTGTGAGTTGCCATTCTGAACTGAACCTTTTCAGTGCAGAGGCATCAACCTCTACCAACTACAGTAGTAGTTATTGTAATTCTGTGGTGGACTCTCAATGATTGGGTTGTGTAGAGAGTGGTGGATGCTGAAACAAGGGCTGCAGCTGGGGAGAGTTGGCCTGATATGTACCAAGCCACCACTCATTCAGCCAGTCAGGATATTAGATCAGACTGGTGGTTTGTGATGGTGGCAGGGTCAGTGAGCATCTCATTCGCATACCCCCCCACCCCGCTCCCTCCCATTGCTGCTCACCCATTTGCTTCTCTGCCGCACTGCAGGGTAATCAGGACAGTGACACTTTATGAGAGAGGGGACGACAAAAGGATTTACACACAAAGCCAAGCAGAGGAATAGGTCTCATTTGAGGAGAGTTTGAACCTGAGTGCTTAAGTACAAAAGTTAGGAGGAATTAAGTTTGAGTGCATTTAGTTTAGCCTAATTATTTACATTCATTTGCATCTGATCATTCAGATAATTGATTTTGATTTGTTTTGTCATTTGCTGTAGCAAGCCTTGCAGAGAAATGTCATGCCTTTTTAATGTAATCTTTCCAAATAATGTCCACTTTCTTGGCTACATGCTTTTTACAATTTTAAATAATAATAGTGACGAGTACTCTACTTACGCTAAGTCATGCTAATTCATAGCAACGATTTTACCTGAGAATACCTTTACTGCATTTCTCCACTCAACCATAAAGAGAGGGAAAATAAGTGAAAATCTAGTGTGACACAGCGGAGGAATTCTGTGTTGGATTTCTTCCTAAATATGCGTGCAGTCTGCTTACTGCTAAGTAGAAAAGGTTAAGAATATGTATTGGGACATCGGTGGCAATATGGGAGAGTGGGTCTGAAATTAGAGGTGAAAGTATTTAAATATTGATAACACCTCTCTGTGTCCATTGCTAGCCCATTTATTATTCATTCTACCTTGAAGGTAGCATGCAAGATGACCCCTTTTCATTCAGGCCTCTGCTTGCTCACTCCTGCTCTCATAAGTTGTGATTCCATGTGGCTCCTCTGACATTTTGCTCCAGTTAAGCCGTTGTGAAGACATACTTTAGTTTTGTTTATTTTTTTTGTGTGTACCTCTGTCTTTGAAAAAAGATTTCATGCACCCTGTGTATGTGTCTACGTCTCTTTGCTACTATTCAGATATATTTAGATAATCAAGCCAATGTACTCAATGTTTCTGTGTGACTGAGCATCAGAGGGTCCAATATATTGTCTTTTTTATGCGTGAATATGTGTGTTTGAGAACAAATAGTAATAATAAATACACTTCATAACATTATTAGATGATTACTAGATTAATATTCCAGCCTCAGTTAGTCCACTTCCTAAAGCAAGTATGTTGGATGTGTTCTACAGCTGTGACATTTGTCAGTCTCTAATTTGTATTGGCTGAGCTGGGTTTCTTTTTATATTATAATCCATAGCAGTAGACCAAGGATACATGTTGACTTATCCATACACACAGAATTATTTTAGATTTCCAGCAACTCTCCCAAATGATTCATATTTCATAGGGGGCATATTTGCCAGTGCTTCTTTGAAGATCTGTGCAGAGCTTCTGCACAGACTTTGGTCAGTAATAAATAGGAATTCCCCTGAGGGTAAGGCTCATAGGTGCTGTTTATGTTGACCAATGGAACCGCAGCCTGGAAACCGGAGGAGTAGCGCTGTTGGGATTGAAGCAGGTGGGTTCTGGGCTTCAAAGACCAAAAGATAATCTGCTGAAAAAATCTAAAGCCAGGCTCTGAAATGTGCTGAACATCTACGAGCTTCTGCTCACAAAGACATGAGGCTCATCATGTGGTTCGAGCCAGCCCAGGAATGCTTTGATGCTGCTGATCCCCTAACTTTTGTTAGTTTATTTGACTGAGTTTTTATGTATAATATGTATTCCAAATGCTAGCTCTTCTTTAAAAAACTTAAAGGAAATCCTGAAGAAATAACCTTGGAGTTGAGGGCTTGTGCTAAAGCATCAGTTGATTCAAAGGCTCAGCAGCAAAGTCTTCCATAACACAGAGGGAAAAGTGCCAGGTCAATCGCTGGATAAATTGTATCAAAAAACGCTACCACATAAGCACAGGAGATATATCTTTTTAATTTTCTGAGCGGAATGATAATATAGAAATATTGATCGGCTTATTTTGTTATCTTTTAAAATTATTTGATATCATGCAGTGACCAAATCTATACTTTTTTAAGTTTTACTCTTAAACAACTTTTGATAGCAGTGGAAATTAGGGCATTTTTGACACAGAAGTCAAATGTGTAGCACAAATATTGAATAGCCATAGTAATCAAGGTGTGGTAAGTGATTTTAGGTTAAATACAGTGCTGTCAGATAAAGCACATTGTGTGATTTCTTCTGGCTTCACAACTCTCTTTGCTTTCTGTAATACAACAAACAATAAGCAATGTACAGTATGTGATATTTATCACCGTCTTCAACTTTGTAAATGTGTGGGTGAATGTGTTTCGGGAGAGAACCATTTTATTTGCTGTACCATTGACGATTCTTTGGAAAGCATGTTCAGTCAGAAAAGACTGACTTCCCGAGGAAATTGAAATTAACCAATACATTGCTGCTTTTCACCTCTATACTGAAAGCATGTAGAAATAATTTTCAGTCCGAGGTTCTCTTGTGACTGGTATTTATCCTGAGACACTCAAAAAAAAGACTTGTAGGGTCATCCTGCCATCCAGATCCACTCTTCTCCACTCGCCACTTCTAACCTTCTCCCTTTTTGCAGCGTTAAGATGAGCAGGTGCTGCATTTCTCAAGCTTATTTGAATCAAAGCTGCAGACATCCAATTTTGATCACCTACAAGGTGAAGATTCAGAGCAGGCCTCAAAATGTGGAAGTACATTAACGCTCAGTTCCAGTATATTCTCATCTCTCTGGAGTGCCAGCGATATTAAAAAGTGCAGCAAATTTAGTCTTCTGACTGAGCATTTTGAATTTGGCCCATCTATGGCAATAAATTATATAAAATCACCAGTATTTTTCATATGCATGCTGGGGTTAAAAACTGCCAGTAAGTCTTTGCTGGGGCAATACAAGGAGGAGAGAGCACTGCTTACATATTTGTCATGCCAAGGTGATTTCAACTGGAAATTGCTCTACTCACAAGATTATAAGGGCAGAATGGATAGAACTAAGGCTGAACCAGGGAACAGAGGAAATAAGTTGATTTTATTTTCCCCTTGCTATTCAGCAACATTTTAGAAGTAGGCCTACCTCTTATGTAATCACTGTGAGCTGAGGTTTGCTGCATGTGTACACTTATTGTGCTGTACAGTCATCTACACCCCTTGACAATATGAATTATTGGCTTTCCTTTTCTTGTCCAAGCAACATCTTTCTTTTTTTTTTTTTT
>NTHP01000114.1:1010743-1049850 GCA_003416845.1 Oplegnathus fasciatus | reverse complement strand
CACCACCATATTGCGTCCTCCCCCATCATGCAGCTTTAGTCTGCCACTTCCTCAGCGCACATTCAAACATGTGTGAGTGAGCATGCACATGCACGCGTGCAAGCACACACATGTGCACGTATGCACACATGCACGTACACTCATGTGGCTTCTGCACACTTCATTTAACACATACAGATGCAGGGCTTTATGGTTTTCCTAAAGCCAGAAAACAAGGAAGTGCACATTGATTGTAAAAGCCCGTGTTATCATTTATGTTCACAAATGCTCCTGGCATGGAAGAAGAGCCATTGAAATTGCTCAGCCAAGAGAAGGGAATAGGAAACGTTGTGTATAATAACGTGAATGGTAATGCTACAGTTTTATGCCCCTATTTCGCCCGTATGTGTGCAGTCTCAGAGCCCTGAACCTAGATTTCACAATGATTTCGCAATTTACAAAATGTAATGCATACAGAAATGACAATATCTGAAATGTTTTCTCTCCTTCCTTTTCTCCCTCTTGGTGTTTTTAAGCTTCCACTGAGTTTAAAGAATTACACAGTGAATATGGCTTCACCTGCAGTACTCAGCCTTTTATTTTCTGCAAGATGTTCTTTTGGTAGATTCCCATCCGAGAGAACCCTGCATAGTTATCTAAAAGTAATGGAACCTGCTTGTATACACAACGCTTGCTGAAAGTCAGTAGAACCCCTGATACTGCTTGGACATGAATGTCTCTTTGCGCTTTTATTTTTCAAGATGTAGGGAAAAAGTAAGTTCATGTCCTGTAGCTGAAATTAAAATGAGACACATACAGGAGAATTTGCACATGAGGCAAGACTGACCATCACACCCCTTAGTAATGTTAATGACATGAATAATATTTTAAAATCCTAAATGCCAAACAGCATTACTTAAACGTTTTTCTCCTTTTCTTGTTCACAGAGCAATTTTGTTTAGTAGACAAGTTTAAGATGTAAGTATCTCTCTGGTACTTGCACCTTGCCTTATTGACCTTGGGAAGATACTACTGGGCCTGTGTGTTTTAGTAAGGTGCCACTGACTTCACCTGTGACCCCTCTCCAAACAGTAGGTCAGGAAGGCACTGAGGCATACTGCCACTGTGTAGTTTACTGTGGTGCACTGTCACTATATTACCTCTGGCCTGGGCTGTGCATCTATCAACCCCCAGATCAGAACAGGGAGCTTGTGTTTCCTCTGTGCCCTCTTTCGTAGACCCATCTAGACACAGATATTTAGTTTGTCTTCATCTCTGTGCTGTCAGATTTTGGTCTTACTCTGTGCCATCCAGAAATTGTCAGGGGAGGTGCATCGCATATTGAGAAAGTTTTCTTTGAAGGAGCAACATGTGGTGAGGTATTCATTAACAGTAAGATGTCATTTAGAACAGCCGAGAAAAACTATAGCACATTGCTGGTACGTTGATCCTGGTTGGTAACTCATTTCCTCGATGCTTTTGTGAGCATTGTCTTCAGACTGAATGCTGGAGGTGTTTTTGCGTTTGGTTTTCCTGAGTGGACACAATAAAAGCAATTTCTCTATAAAGGCACTCAAACATGGAGTGAACAGACAAAAGGGATTGGAGAAAATCTGGGCCACAGCAGAATCCAGCCTGCCCCTCTGCTAACCTCCTCTCAAACAAACACAGCAGCCATTTCCTCCCTCTGTCCCTGGAGCCCCTCGCCCCTCGCCCCTCACTGAAGCACCAATTCAGCCGGCTGCAGCACAGGTGTTGTGACGTGTGCCATTTCTATCCTGTTTCACATTGTAGTAAAACAGCATGTTATCTCAAGTTTTTCATAGTGTTCTTACAGTACTGTGTGTGTACAAAACACTTTTTCCAAATTGATGTTTAATAAAAGTATATGCAAAGCAGATTTCAGATATTTGGTGGAGTCTATATGTTCAATATCTTTTAGTTTTTTAGAGTTTATTTTGAATCTAAAATTTAAAAACATGTAACAAATTATTTTAAAGCAATCAAAGCAATGAAATATAATTGTATTTGTATATCCTAAATTTTCTAAAAATGTCTCATGAGAAGAATCATTAAAATGAGATCTCAGCTGCAAACAATTTACTACCGAATATTTTGTTTAACAAAACAATTGACCTGCTGTGTATGTAACAAATCAAAGTTATGTTAAATTATGACATCTTTGTTTTCAGCTTTTTTATTTTGACATGCTTTGCTGTTTATTTAAGCCTAACTGAGGGACTTCCCCAGGCTGAGTCTAATGGTGTATTTTATGTACAGATGCATCTGGTAGGAATCAGTTGACCCCGCTGAGGGAGCTGAAAGTGAAAGAGGCTGTTATGCTTTAGCACTGGCCGAACTGCCAAAGTCACAGCCCGATCGGACTAAATCCCTGGCGTGTCCGCAGCCCAGCAAAGTCAAGCGTGATGGAATCACGCTTGACTTTGCTGTGCCAAACAGTGAAAAACACCACCAATGTAATCCAACAAAGGCAGGAAATATTCCAGTATTGTCCCCCCTTGGGCATTTATGTATTGTCAAAAATTACTCAAATGATCTTAAATACTTATTTACATGTTTTCATAATTTACATACATTTTCAGTATATTTCTTCATTTTGTTTTAATGCAGAAAGCAGTTGGGGACTATTTTTTCATTATTGTTTTATTGTATCTTATTTACTTAAGTTTTCTCTTTATTTTTTACAAAAAAAGACTGAAAAAAAAGGTTCTCATATAAATATAATTCAAGTATTTTCACAATTCTTAAATTGTATTATATTAATTTCATGTGATATTTTTCAAATTCCTATCCTGCATATTTAAATGTTACAGAATTTATGGAATTATTTGTTGTTGTTTTTTTTGCGACAGTCTTATTGTCCAAGATAAAAGATAATTTATTTTTGTTCTTGTTCGCCCCTGACAGGGGTGGGGAATTGAGGGTTTAGGGACAGAAGGAGGGGGTGGTGTGTTTATTTTATTTTTTATTCTCTCTCTCTGTCTCCTGACATATCTGTATTCCTCATCTTCTGTCTCCCCTTTGAAAAGAAATAAAAAAAAAAAGAGAGAAGGGTTCATTTTTTTGAATCCTCCTCTCGCCTTACCATTTTCATCAGCTGCTCTGATAGCCATGAATCTTGTCACTCATGTTTTTCATCAACTCATGTCCATGGAGCGTGTGGCGAGTCCTGGAGATTCCCGCTGAAGCGAATGCAATGGTCAGAAAGAGAGTCACACAACCAAGCCAGAGAATAACACAAACTCACACAGGCGACAGTACTGTCTCCATAAGATCAAGCTGGAGACGTGTACTAACATACAAAAGCAACAACAGAAACGGAGTCCTGAAATAAAACATGGTAGTAAAATGTCTTCTTCGTCTGTGAATTACATGTGCATCTTTTAGAGGTGAATTGACTGAGCAGACGGAAACTGAAACAGTGTGTACACTTCACAAAAACACATCTTTGCATGGACTTTAGTTTCTTTACTGGCAAAATGTTTTGTGAGACGTGCAGGAATTTGGTAGGAGGAAAACCGTGTTTCCTTGTGAACGCTGGCAAAGAGAGCAGAAAACAAGAGAGGGGAGTGTGTACTGTAATGTTTCCTCCTGGTTCGATTCTCAGATGGCAGGAGCCAGTTACTATCACTGGTGTTCCTCTCTGCATCTGGGTTCTGCTGCTTGTCAGTTCAGCTGTAGTTGTTTTCATATGTGAGCCATGTTTCTTTTGGTGCAATTTTTTTCTGCCTCCTGGATACTTTGTTCTTTCAACCTGAACTTGACATTGTTTTCCCTGCTTATGTTCAAGGCTGTAATGATTGGCTGTGACAAAAGGGGTATCTCCCTCCATCCTCAAAAAAAGAGTGATGGCCTCTCAGACAGCTGTCATTTACCATTAGTCATGCCCCATTCTCCTCAACTCATTTTGTTTTTTATTGCTTTCTGTTATGTCTATGAGTTTTTTCCCCTCCTTTTTTACAGGTAATGTAAAGCTCATTTTATGTTCTTTCCCCTAAATCCCCAACTGTCTCTGTGAATGAAATAATCACTTATTCTTTAGGCGTTAATTGCGATTTAATTTCCCTAATTACTTCATTATCTTGTACATGATTAAGATAATTAGCTGAGTGTTAAATACTGTGACTTTTTTTTACAAGACAGGAAGAATTCCCCTTGATTAGTTAATGAGATTAATTATACTCGGTGGTACACCAGGTATAATTGTGAAAGTTCCCACCTGTAATTCCACTTTCACACCATTAATGAAAAATCACCGTAAATGAAGACATGCGTGTGTCTTTATCGGGTAATTAATTAGAAACGACGGCTCATGCAGTTTAAATGCGAAATGTGGATAATTTCTGCGCATTCTGTGTGCTTTAATACTACTTAACTGAAAAAAAGGTGCTACTGTGTTGTGTGAGGTTTTCTCTTAGAAATGGTTCTTTCAGAATGAGGTGAAACATTTCTCTGCCTTAGGATTTAATACGAGAAAAGATTTTTTTTTAACAAATATATTTTTTCAGGTTCAGAAGTTTTTCAGATATCTATATGCTTGGATTAGACTTTTGCATCTCTTAAATCATAATTACTTGTTAAGCACGGGACAGAGTTTGAAAAGTGACCTAATATCTGGCTCTCTGATGAGTTGGAAACAGATATTAGGCCCATTTCACAGAAACTGTAGCTTGAATAAGGTCAGCATGCGTTGAATCAAGCTGAATCAATCAGCGTGGTTAGCCTTTAGTGGAATTTAACCAGTGAGAACATGATAGCCTAAGTTTAATATGGGATGCAGCTGGAAAATCTAGCAATGTGCTGAAAATCAGAAGATGGCTGGCTGCCTCGTCTGCCTATGTCTGTGTTTCTGTATCTTTCCCTTCTCCACCCTTCGTCTCTTTCTCTCTGTGTGTCTGCAGTCAGAGGGTAGAGTCAGTTTTACTGTCACTACCTGTGAAATTGTATTCCACGAAGATGGATGCTTTCTCTTATATTCATGACATCCAGGGAAGCACAGTCACCTCCAAAACTGTTTAATATGGATGCCGTGGAGGCGGACACATATACACACATTCATACGCGCAAACACAGTACATGCGCGCACACACAAACACGCGGACATAAATGTACTTATGCACGCCTGCACACTCGCAAACGCACACGCGGTTTTTTTTTTTGCCCCAAAGACAATGCATGGCTGGTGTTTTGCTCCTGCTGATGATGAAGAGTGGTAGTGACAGTGCTGCTCTCAGTAGGGTTGATGCATTACAACACAGTGCTGCCATGTTGCGTAAATTCTCTGTCTCTCCTCATTGAGAACATGGAGGCTTCTCATCTAGCATGGTACACCAGTGCACTTTAGCTTCTCTACTCCTCTATTGTTTCATCTCTGGAGTTTCGTAATGACATTCACTCTGTGTAGTCTAGTCATCCATTTTGATGGTATCGCGACGTTGTCTGTTGTCTTCAGTGTATGTTTGTGTGTGTGTATTCTCTCTTTCGGGTCGGAGTGGCAGTCCAGCATCGTATTGTACTCAGAGGTGTTTGCCGTGGATCCCTGTGCAGCCGCTGACGAGTACATGTGCTCTGCAGGTGTAGCCCACCTTCCTCCCCTCACAGGGGGGAAACCACGCAGAGAAATCTGCTCAGGTTTGACCGAAAGAGGAAGGAGCCCGAGTAAATACGTGTGCGCATGTGCGGTTGCGTGTGTATTTATTTGCGCTGACAGAGAGGACGAGGGTGGAGGGGTGTGGTCTGTGGGTCAAGGCGGCAGAGGAGACTCGCAGTTGAGGGGTTTGTGGGCTGCAGCCGCGGAAATACACAAGATTAATAAAACAACACTGCACACAGGATAGGACTCTGAGGGTACCAACAGACCCTCCCCCCCCTTTTCACTCTAACCCTTCCTTCGCTCTTCCACCGCTATCTTAATATAAGTAAGAGATGGATCCCCACGAGTCCTTGGGGGGGCATCGTTATGTTTCATTTGGGCTGTGTTTTTCCTCTCGGCGCAATGCTACAGTACTTAGCCAGCACCTTGCTCCTGTCTGCATGAGGCCAGAAGGGCCTCCTAAGTGTACAGGGTTCCTCTTTACTGTGTTTTCTGTGCTGTCTGGACCCTCCAGTATCTCCTTCTGACATCCTGATACAACAGGACAGTCAGACAGAGCTCTTTGCATGTACAGGGATACAAAAATACAGAGCGCATGTGTACTCTTTTAGGAACATCTCCACGGAGAGACTCCTTGAACAGTTGCAATGTTGCTACATTTCATTCTCTGTGTGCCTGTTTGGTTGAGCTCTATTGTAGAACTAAACTTAGGCACCATGCCCTAGCTGCAGGTTGTATGGAGTTTCTACATCTCGTTCTTTGGTGAGGGGGAGGAGAGGAATCACAGAGTAGTGTAGAAATGGGGGTTCTGTTCAGAGGTTCAGAAGAGAGGTTTTGTGTAATCCTATGCTAAATTCAGCATCAGATCTTTTGGGGAGCTGTGTAAAACCAGTATGTTTTTCTTGTCTTTACTTTTCCTGCACACCTCAAAAATGATGATAGCACATGGCTTTTCAGCTATCTCACCCTCAAGGCAAAATGTACAAGGCTGCTAGGCGGCGTTACCTCTTCCTCTTCCTAGAGACAGCTAACCCCCTCAAAGGATGCTGATGTCTGGAGAGGGAATGCCTATGAGCAGAAATGGGGAAGAAGGAGGGAGGTTTGGGATGGGGTGGGGGTAAGATGGAGTTGGGGGCATTGAATAGAAGGGAAGGAGGAGGGAGGGAATATGTGTTTGATTCAAAGAAAAAAAAAAGTCAATTCGGTCCCCCTGTTCTTTGTAGAACATTTAGCTTTGACCCTCCCTTGCTTTCTCTACTCCCTCCCACCCCCCACCCCCTCAACTCATACACACACAGACACACAGGGTCCAGCAGATCTGCAGGATATCACACCAGCAAGCCTTTTCTATCTTCTGCACAGAGATGCATGCTTCTTAATATATATCTTCACTGTATAGTGTGTATATGTCCACACTGTTGCAACAGGCAGACACTGAGGGAGGAGAGAGGGAAATAGGGAGAGAGAGTGACAGGATGGGAGAGAGGGAGGAATAGAGAGGTAGAGTGAGAGTCAGACTGAAATAGGAAAAGGGAGGGGGAGAGCTTTATATGTTGGTTACATGTTTATGATGCAGTGAAAAATATCAATTTAGATTTTTTTTTTTAAAAACAAGGCTTGAGGATAGAATCTAGAGTATTTCTCATATTTCTGGTGAACTAGTCCACATAGCTGCAGCCAAAGCCCTGACCAGACCTCTACTTGTGCTCAGCAGACTGGAGGCGACCCAGGGTAAGTTATGGGCTTTTTTCTTTCTCTCCCTCTCTACGCTGCTGATTACGATGCTGCTGATTGATTGGTTAGAGGCTGTGGATTATCACGGGCCGCTCGTCACCAGGTACCTGATGATGAGAGGAGAGAGAGACGAGAGGAGAGGAGGAGGAGGGGGGAGGGAGGGAGGGAAGGAGGGGTGGAAATTAGATGAGCATGGCCAGTGCTCACATCACCAGATCTCACTAACTCTCTTTCTGATTTCTCTGTTTACTCTGCCATTGCACATTTGTATACGGCGTGTGCAAAAATTGATTTTGTGTATTTGTGTGTATTTGTGTATCATGTCGATGTGCGTGTGTGGTCCCAGCCGGCACACGTTGCCAGCCCGCCTGCCTTTCCGTAGTCAAACAGGCGTGTGCTGATGAGGCTGTGGGGAGGGGTTTGCTGATGAGGGAAAGCCAGAGGGGCCTTTTTGTGAATATGCAGATGAGGGGCATGTGTAAATGGGAGGGGGCTCGACGCGAGTGTGTGCCACACGCTTTATTGTTTATATGTTCTCCATAGGGAGCCTGGTCCTCAACAGATTGCCGGGGTTTGGTGTGATCTTGCCGCTGCTTTGTTTGGGGCATTTACTGACAAAGATAGAGAAGGAGAAGAGGAGAGCCAGGGAGGGGAAAAGTGGAGAGAAAAAAAAAAAACAGATTCAAAAATACAGTTAAAGAGAAGGGAGAAAAAAATGGTAGAGCCGCTTCAGGGCATATTTTCACCCCATTGACAAGACGCAATGATTGCTGTTTTGCCCCCTCCCTCCTCCCCTGTACCTCCCCAGACGTTTTTCTAATCCATTTGCATGTCAAAGCAGTGGAGGCCACTGCGCAGATTAGTATGAGATGACATAATGATGTAATGAATTAAATGCTCCTGTTTAAGCGCTGCACTTTGCTTTAGTGGGAGGCACGGACAGGGGCATGAGGGGCAAATAAGAGAGAACAAGTCAGGATGAGACACTGGCATGCTTTTCTGTTGAGTTTTCTTTTACACTCATATCAGGAACTCTGATTGAAATAACCTTTTCTGCTTGATTTGATCACAACACAACATCTGAGTTTGCAGTGTCCTTAAATATATTTACATATTTTAGCTGCATGTATATTTTTGAGTGTTACCATCTTTGCTGATGGCTACAGCCTGTTAAACATGGACTCTTATCAATTGTACTGTACACATCCAATTTAACACGGCAAGCGATGCATTATATTTTATTTCATTTTCCTCTGAAAACATTTATGTAGGTCTCTCTATTCTAATATTTTCAACTTTTAAATCAAAGAAAATGTGTGACTTATTTTTTCATCTTGTAGTTTTCTACAGAAGTGAAAAAGTCCATTTTTCATAATAATAAAAGAACCCCTTCAGCCTTCCTCTCCTAGCAGCAGGTCTGTATTTTTGCAGGTTTCTGTTTGAAGAGTTGTGTGAAGACCGTCAAAAAAAAAAAAAGGGAATCTGTTCGCATTTTGACCCGCTCAACAAAGGGATTAGAGGATCACTCAGGGCTGATTACTGTACCTTTGTCTCATTTCTTTCTTATTTCTCCCTTCTTCCTACTTCTCTTTTTATCATCACCTGGCAATACTTTGTCTATTTATTTTGTCTGCCGGATTTTAAGGATATTTTTTTTGCTAAAAATACAAACTATATAAAAATGGTATGGTTTTACTTACCTTTTGATCTAAATTGTCATGGCCTTTAACACAGAGCACTAAAAGTGAGTGTGTGTGGCGGCAGTAAAAGCGTATGGAGTATATCATCGATTGATGCACTGGCTAAAGCAGTGTTTTTATGAAGCCGAAAAGATCTGAGACACGACACCTGGGTCTCTATGGAGAAACACCTACTGTGTGACAGGAGCTGGAGTGTGTCACTCTTGTCATCTCCCACCCCAGCAATGATAGAAACCCCCCTACACACACAGACACACACACACACACACATCATGTAACAATTGTGATAGCTGCCTCATTGAGGACAAGGGCAGTACGGGGGCTTGTTGAGGAGATAGATATGTCCCCCATCTCACTAAACTTTGCGTTATTCACACTACCTTACTTCTCTCCACTCTTATCGATTTGAGGTGTACTACACAGATTCAGTTTTGCTCGCCTGATCGTTGTCTCTTCTGTTTGGTCATGATTTGGTTCTTCCTGGACTGGAGGAATTGACTTGATTGACACCAAAATCAATAGTTAATGAAGACGTCATGATGGGTCAGTGGAATATTTATGGAATTTATAGATTTATCTGCAGAAAGTTTCAATGAAGCAATGATTAAAATAATATAAGCTTGATATGGATTTTAAGTCATATTCAAAATATTTCCTTGACAGAACGTGTACGTTTAGAGGTGCTCTTAGAATCACATTTCCCATTATATAAGCATCAACACTGTAACACTCACTGGTGAATTCGGACAGAGAGAAGAAAATTTGTAGATTTATTTTTCTAGTTTATCATTTGTAGCCGTCCCCAGTGTGGCCCCCGGAGCTGTGTCCAGGCGGGTGTGGCCGTGTGGAGTCAGCTGGCTGGTGCAGGGGGTAATGAGTATGCACTGTGACAGCTGGGATAAAGTGTATGGATGTGTTTGGTGGGAGTAATCAGCTGCCGACCACAGGGTGCAAGAGGGTGATGTGAGGCTTTATGACTGCAGAGCTTAAACACACACACAGGCACATGCATGCACGCGCACACACACACATGCACACAGAGGTCTGTTGGGACTGCATGCTTCACCTCACCCTTGCACTGCTGAACATATCCTGAGCTTCACAGCTAGCCTCTCCTTTTTGCCTTCAGTAAAAATGTATTTTCAGCAATGCTTCCAGTGCCCTGTGAAAATGAGGATTTTTTTTTTGTTTAATCACACATGATTTAATTATCAGAAAAATGTAAACATTTCATTGTAACAAAACTCTTCTGCATGTCAGAAAATAAATGAATATTTTAATTTGTGCTCGGCTGTGATGCAGATAGAAGTGAATTTGGTTGAATCAGGATTGAGTATTTGGTTGTTAAACAGCACACCCAGCAAAATATTGAATACGTTGTGTAATTGCATTACTGAACAGATTTGCTTTGTTACAAACCACATCTCAATTGAAGTTTTTGGTGCCTGTGGCTACAGTGCTTTACAAATAATTGATATGAAGTAGGCCCTACTGGCCAGTGAAATTGAACACACTAATAAACGCATAAAAGGAAAATAAATATTGATCACCCAGTACATTAGAATAGTACAGCTTTGATTTGATTCTTACAGTTTGTGGGTTTTGTTGTTGTTGTGTGAGTATTGGTGGTGGGGGCGCATGCATGTGTATTTATTTGACCGTCTGTGTGTTTGTGTTTGCCTGTCTGCAAATGTGCAGCTGTAATCCTCAGCTTGGATTCTCTGTTGTTTTTAAATATTATGTTAGTGTCTGCGAGGGGTGATAAAATGCCTGTGTTGGCGTCTGTTTTAGCTTTTCACCACACTTCTGTGTGTGTGCGGAAAGTGAAAGTTTGTGTGCATGTGTGAGAGTTGGAGCCCTTGCCTTGAACTCCTGGCCCTGTCACTCTGGTCTGCAGTTTTCCCCAGCTCCTCCAGGTTCTCTATAGTCAATGAGGAGGATAGGCGGGAAAGAGGATTATTGGTATTGATCTACCCAGGGGGATCATTAGGCATCACTATCAATTCACAGCTCCCAGCACACAGCACCGGCCCGCACAGACATTGCCAATTTGTCCCTATTAGAGAACCCAGTTTCTGGGTGTCTGCTGTGAGAGGCTGCTCAGGCCCCACTGGAGAGCAGCCAGCCAGGGCTTGGCTTAGGCCTGACCACAGTGGGCTTGGCTGCACTCGGCTATGGTGATGAAACACTTGTTGGCTGTGATCACCCGCTTGATATCATGAGGCATGCACAATTGAATATGCAGTAAAACTACAGTTTTTTTCTCTGAGAGAGAAAAAAAAAACGTGTCCCATGTTTTGCATTAAAATGTTATTTAGGGAAACAAAAGAAAATAAGATTTTTTTAGACTCCCTGCACACATTCCACTTCCTGTCAGTAGCTTCCTCTACATCCCCATATTATTTACCAAGGGGTAATTGGCACTGTAATAGAATACTTTAGTGAGGCTTATCCAGCCTGGCCCACTTATCTGTGTAAGCTGGCTGTTCTGGGGACTAAAGCTGCTAGATCCGTTGTCGCTGACTTTAACCCTCTCTGCTAGAGTCAGGTGTGCCGGGAGCTGCACTACTGACTGCCACTGCATGCCATGATGGGTGGTAGATGCCAGTAGATACCCCTCACTCAATTGTGACATACCAAGAGTTGTACTGGTGTCACTCAAAATTATATAAATCTAGAAAAAAAAAAAATGTACATATGTATGTGTCATTCTTTCATACAACATTTATTTTTTGTTATTTTTTATTCTTTGTTTTATTTAATTTTTTCACAATTTTGCCTCAATTCAGCCTCTTGTTTTATGTATTTTAATGTTGTTTGTTAATAAACAAATATTTTACTAAAATAAGCTAAAAAGAGCTAAAAATGTTTTTAAAGCAACTGTAAATACAACCTGAAAAAGACAGTGGCTGTGTGGCTTCTTTTCTCAAACATGACTGTATTACCCCACTATGAAAAATTGATATCATATCTATATACCGCTGGCATTATATCCATTGTTTACTGACTACCCACCCTTTATATCTGGTTATTCTCCTTAAAGGGGAGGTTTACACCTAGTTTATGCTGACTATGTATAAGAAGAACATTATATGAATAGACAGTGGTGCTAAACAAGACGATACACTTACATAAGCTTCGTATGCCTAAAGTGCGGCGCAGCACTCATAGAGAAAGGAAGTTTTAAAATCGAAGGTCAGTTTGTTTTGGTGTCCGAGTCTGAAAAATAGTCACCGATATGGTAGCCACACACACACACACACACACACACACACACACACATTCACACAAGGAGTGAGCGAGACAAACCTTGCAGTTGACCAAGCGGGTCAGTGAGCAGCAGGTGATTTTTTTCTCACGCCCCTTGACCCTTCTCCTGGCCTCTTTAGCTGCAGCCTAACAAAATCTTAATCATGCAGAAAGCAGATACCTCCCACACTGATTGTACCCTCACTCCAGCCAAATACAGTATAGACACACTCTACTTGTAGAGTACCGTATATATGTGCAAAAAAATCTCTCTGACTTTGTAAACAGTGCCATGCTTAGTGAAGACAGTGTCATTTCATGCCGGGGTCTATTAGAGGGTGAGCCGGGTGTGAAGGACATCCTACAGATCTTTTAAGTGCTCTAATAAATCATCTTCAACATGTTCAAAATTCATCAGTGCTAGCACTTTGCCCTCTTTCTTTCCGAATTGGTCCTGCGTGGTCAGACTGCCATACCACATGAACGCAGCAGAAGAAACCATACTTCAGCGGAGGAACATATTGGTCTTCAACCTGAGGTTTTTGCATGTGGAAATCAAAGGCCCACTGGTAATGACTTCAGTCTGGGCAATGTGTGGGGGTCCTTTTGAGCTGTTATTCCCCAGTCACAGCACTGCTTTCACACATCCTCATTCACTGGCTGTTCAGAGGACGCTGTGCAGCTCTCCCGTGCTAGGTCAACGACCACACAAATGACATATGGAACCAGCTCTGTTTTAACCAGCCCATCCAGTCGGTCACACTTCATCAAATATAAAAGCAAAGGAAATATTTGTGAGAGTAAATCATAAGGAAGTGGCATGCACCAGTGTATATGTCACAGATTTTTTTTTTTTGAGTGTTAAATTGCATAAAAGGAAGAAGAAAAGAATCAAATTGATGATCTAATTGTTGTTATGTTTAGTCTCCAGCAGCATTTTTGTCGAGCCACCAAGAGAGGGCAGTGTGGCCTGCCCAAGAGCATGGCTAGCAGCTGCAATTCATGGTTGGAACATTGTGATCACCTGACATAAGCAGACAGGCACACACACATACACACACACATGCCCTGTCCCTCGCTTGGTTGTTATATACATAGATGATATACAGGCATGGCTGTCTTTTTTTTCTTTCTTCATGGTGGTGTGGAGAAACTCTCTGATCTTCTGTCTGGCATGCATGTCTTTCTTATACGTTCTGGTTAATTTCCTCTCAGTTCATCTTTAATTGATGTTTGTCCAAACAGAATGAATATATTCTAGTTGAAAAGCCGACCCATTTACTACATCCTATAAATAATAATATCCTCAGTCCAGATTTATTTATCTATATGAACTGCACCAATATTAATGCAGGAATGAATGTAATATGAAATGAATGAAATATAAGCAAAAGCAGAGGGACTTTTGTTAAATTAAAAGGACTACATGGTTGTGTGCCATTTTGTTTCTATCCTTTTGTGTTTTTATGAGGCAGTGGAGGCAGACTGTCTGGGAGTAATCAGATAAAAACAGGAATCATTCATGATCCTTAAAAATGTACAAATGAAAAATAAACAGATCGCACAGAGCCAGTGGGAGCGATGTGTGCTTCCGCTTCTGTAGATTTTACCCAGAGGACCAGTCATCGGCGGATCTCACTGCTAGAAATCCAACATCATCTCAATATGCGCTTGTGTCGTCTTGTATGTTTTGTTATCTGAGAATGTAAGAATGTGTATGTGTGTTTTCTGGGGAGGAGGGAGAGGCTAAGTCTGTGAGCGAAGGAAGAAAAGGAGAGAAAAAGAAGGGAGAGATGGATGAGGGCAGTTCGGGGGCCCTGGGTGTTTTAATTATCCACTGCTCTGTCGTTGGGTCAGAGCTCGCTATCTCTCCCTGGCTTTATCCCTGTCTCATGATTTGAGCAGTACCTTTATCCCTAAGCCTTCAGCTCCTCTGGCCAAACAAAGAAAAAAGGGAGGGCAAAGCAGGGGTTTTACAGCAGTAACTATGCCACATTTACCATTAATATCCCTCAATCTCCTCTTTTTTATGTAGTGCAGAGCAGAGTAACCTCAATAAAGTGACCCCAGTGAGGCCTGGTAGTGTATGAATATGGCTGTTGGGATGGGGGATCCTCTTGCACTAGGGCAGAGCTGGTCTAGTTCTGCTCAAAAGCTGGAGCAAAGTGCTGGCAGCCTCCTAAACAAGTGGGGTGAAGGAGCACATTTTTTATCTTCTTCCTCCCGTCACTCTTTCTTTCTGCCTTGTTTTGTGAGAGGAGATCATCGAAATGCCAAGCGTTCCAGGGACGGTGTTTGTCTGATAACACTATCGGCGGAGGAATGGCTACCGTGGATGGGCACAGTGGTCACGTGACCTTGCTGTAGAATTTCCCTGAAGCGGAAGCATTTGCACATCCATGCCAAGCATCGGAGTTGATTTCACTGTTATTGAATATCCTGATATAATGGTACTTATCGAATTCGGGTTTTACTTTCATTTAAAACACTGAGTGAATGAAGCCATTTTTTTCCATAAATGCCATAATTTTGAAAAGAGCAGTTCAATCACCATTGCTTGCTGTCAAAGAAAAGACATTTATTAATTCAATTATCTTGGAATTATTGATTTTTTTAATACTACAAAGCTTTTTTTCATGTAAATTGTAAACATTTTTTGAACAGTTTTTTAAATTTAAAATACATTTGAGCACAATTCTTGTTTTGGCAGGGATTAAAGTGTATGTGTGCTAACAAAATTCTGTGTTGAAAATAAGAAAACAATCTTTTAGTTTTTAGGCCAAAACAGATATTTTGGTAAATTTTGACACTGGTTTTATCTCTCTATTCAGATACATTCACCTAAAAATATTCAATTGAGGAGGAAAATTTAGTGCAGAAAAAAAATCAGTGCAGGGAGACAAAAGCCGCCTTTTCTATTCTTCTGCTGTATACTGTATATGTATTGTTTGCTAAAAAAAAATCCACAAACCAAATGTATTTATCAGGGTGTGCATAAAAGCCTGTGTGTGTATGTTGTATATCCTGAGTGCCTATGTGTTAGTCTGTAATTTCTGGACCATACTGTATCTCCATGACAACATGGTTTTGATGTGGGTTCCCTTCCTGACATTTCCCCATTTGGGGAGGCTCGTGAATTGCCTTGCCTCTCCTTCAGTCAGCATGTCACATGAAAAAAAGGTGTTTGGGGNNGTAAAGGGGGGGTGTGCATAGGGGGGCAGTATGAGGAATCTAATGGGCGTCTGGTCTGATTGTCCTCAGCCGTGGCAGTAGAGACAAAGCAGATGAATTGTGCAATGGATTCGAAGAGATTGGAGACAAGTGCATGTCAGCAGCCCCTCCATCTCTCCTCTCCCCCCTCCTCCCATCCTCCAGGATCCCTCCCTCTCCATCTCTCCTCTCTTTTTGTCTGACATCCTGAAAAAAGCAGGCATGACAGCAGTGCTCTGCTTGAGCAAAACATTAAAAACAAAATGCAATCCTCACCCGTTTTTCTTTTATAATAGATATTCAGGCAGACATTCAGTGTGTTGAACCCATATTAATTGTGAAACACTGCATGACAAATCTTCACAATATTAATCACTAAGCAAACATCAAGGACATTTTGATTCGTGCTGTCTGAATTGCTAGAAATAAATGACAGCATTTATAGAAAACACATTTAAAGATAAAGGCACTTATCTAATCAGCTTAAAAGAGGCACACTGGGCTGAAATCTGATAGACTTTTCCCCTGAACGTTTTTGTCTCTCACGCTCATGGTTTGTACCATTTTTTTTGGAGGGATGATACAGTATAATAATTTATTCAACTCTCCATATTGAGTAAATGTCTAGCCAGCGTGTCTTATCGGTATTTATCCTTTCCACTGGACGCTAACCTCCAGGAAAACGTTGATAGTCAGCACAGGCAGCTTCAAACCACCCCACTGCTTCCGTCCTGAAGCTGGAGGTAGAACAGCGATTCTTTGTGCTTCCACATGTTCATCTCTGAGCCCTGGAAGAAGAATCACAGAAAGCCTTATTTTTGGCAACTGTCTTTGTCATATAAGGCTCTGGCCGGTGTCTTAGCTTAGGTGAGTGATTGTGATTTGTAGTAGCAGTGTAGCCCAGGACTGTAAGTGTGAGGATCTCCTACAGTAAGTGTGCTGATGTGTTTTAGACAGCTACTTTGGCTTTGAAGTTTCAAAGAGGAAATACACTCAGGGCTCCGAGAGGTATCACGTTTCTTCCACAAAACACGATGAGTTATTGGCTTGTATTTAGAATTGAATATATTGTTTTTCTTATTTAGATTTTTTTTAAATTATTGTCCTAATTTACAGCCACCAGCCATTAAACTGAATTGGATATCATCAATTACATCCCTCCATAATTTAAAAAGTGGAAAACAGTTTTAATATAAGCAAAAGCAATATGAAGAATATTCAGAATAAGTGCTGAAATTTTAATTTGTTTATGTCTTAAATATACGCCATTATTAAGATGAATAGACACAATAAATTTTCATTTCTATCAAGTGACCACCTTGACAGCACTGGTCTGCCAGCTTTTGTTTTGTGTTGACTGCATTTATTATTCATCTTTATATCAGTCTGTATTTTAATATGAATAATGGAAGAGGTATCAGAGGAGGAAGAGGGATGTGAGAGAGGGGTGCCACACAGCATGTGTCCTTGGCTGTTCTCTGCTCCTGCACTCCTCAGAGTGGAGCAGGTGGGGGGTGGGCTGAAGGAAGAGGAGGGCTGTCGGACTCAGAGTCTAGCTGTGCCTGGTGCAGGGCCAGGATTCTGGGTCCTGCTCTCTCTCCTCTCCACCTCCTCCTGCCTGCCTGCTTACCTGGCTGGCTCTCTTGTCGGATTTAATAACAGTGTATAAATCAAAAGCCTCCTGTCAGCCACACAGCCTTCATTAAATTCAAATGGGGAACGGGTCTCTTTGGATCCAATTTTAATAAAACCAGGTAATCAAATATGGGTTTAAAAATGGGTCATCATTTCACAGCCTCACAGATGTCTAGTCGCCATCGGTTTCTTGTGTACACATTTAACATTTCAGTGAAGAAGACCCCACTCATATAGTATACTGTATACATTCTCTGCAAGTGTGCCAATATATTGTTTCTTTGTATGCAGACACAATAAAGGTTCACTGACACAATACATTCTATTCAGACGAAGAACTCCAATAGCCACACATTTTCCATTTCTTTGTGCAGTTTATTTTATTATTATTATTTATTTTTTACATGACCACAATACACATCCTTGAGATTCATTCATGTTCACTCAATAGAATTAGCGGGATAAATGTTGTAGAAGATGTATTAAAAATGTGATGTGTGTTATTGTGTCCTGTCAGATGATAAAAAGAAAATCCAAGTTTTTCATTGTTTATAGTTTTCTAATCAGTCTAGTCTGAGCTATTGGGCCTTTGGATGTGTACATGTAAGGAAAATTGTCGTCATTATGTACAATAAACTATTCTCCTCATCCAATCATATTTAGTAGCTTTATAATCCATTTTCATTGCCACACTGTGTTAAAACTGGAAGGCATACTAACTAACTACTTTGAGTGACTATCTGCTGATTTATATACAGAGACACAAACATTCAATCAGGCATGCATGTCATGTGGTCCAGCAGGTTCTGACTGTTGTCGCTCAGCTGGGGTTAGTGTTGCATCTGGACTGAGCCAGGGCTCAGGGTTTCCAGGGTACAGAGATGATTGTGTAGCTCCCGTTCTTTTTATTGTTGCTGATTTCGGAGGCAGGTACCACGAGTCTCTGACTGAAAAATACACCAACCGTCCGAGCAATTTTTGTGCAGTGGTGTTATTGTGCCCAGTTCTGTACATGACCTGCATGTCATGCGTGCATCAGTGCTGGCTCAGGGCAGCCATTTTTTTTTAATGGCGACAGACCCACAGTTTATACAGTACCTGTTTACTCTGTCTTGAAATCATTATTTCTGGTGCATGATGGAGATGATGTTTGAGGTTTGTGAATTAGATGGACAGACGGATACATGAGAAACTCCTATTTTTAATTATGTTTAGAAATAAGGGTATACATTGCCATGTATTAAAGAAGCAGGACTTTTGTACTGCATCAGGTGCTTTACACTTGTATTTTTTTTGATGATCAAAAAGAAGAAAAACTACCTGTATCTTACAGCTTGTGAGCAGAAGAGGGCACTATGAGTTGCTGATGTGCATTTTCCTTTTCTGTCCCTCTCTTTCTGTCTGAGTCTGTCTGTCTCTGTATCTCATCTCTCTTTCTGTCCTCTCCCATTGCACTCACTTGCTTCGCTTCACTATGTTTTTTGTAGCAAAAAACAACCACGTATTTGTATTTCGAAGCCATAATCAACATGATTTTATGTCATGAATGGAAGAGAGCCTATTTAAGATCATATTTAGATGACATGCTGTAGAACACAGGTGGAAAGCGAAAATGACTAATAGTAGATTTAATTCTGTTACTTAATATCATGGTATCAGTTGATAGCTTTACCGAGTAGTTGTATGTGCACATGTTCACATAGTATACATTCAACCAACTCATCTCACTTTCATTTTATTATTTCCACCCAAATGTAGTAATTATTTTATTTTATATTGAATATACTGTTATTTACTCGTGATATTATGATGAAACTGTGTGGTGCAACGTTTGGAAGTCTCCAAACATGCCACCAATGCATCATGATTTTCTAGACACACCACTCCTTCATCTGGCCTGTTCAACTTTTCACGCAAATGCTACAGTATTATGCTTCAGCACGCATCATCAGTGTAATTTGGCCTTTGACTGATTATTGCTGCTGGGTTTGAAGAGAAAATCTAGACTTATGATTTTGTAACTGTGTAAAAATACATGTTTTGTATTACAGCAACTATTGCATATAGTATTTGAGGATTTTGGATTTTATATAAATTCTGACTACGGTAGATCCATACACTCTTTCTTACAGAACAGTATTTTAAGTAACTTCACTTTTTCAGTTTTCAAGATGCCTGTTTTTTGCCTTTCTTCTGTTAAACTTGCTCGTCCTTTGTTAGAGAGGAAGACACGCAGTGAGAGCAGTCCCATCATTATTTGTCCTCCCCAACAGCCAGATAATCACGGCCAGCTCTACCTGAGCATTGTGTCCTCCACAGGCAGGTCAGAGGAGTTCCCATCGCCCCCTGCTGCGTCTCCCTCCTGCCTCTGTTCTTCCTGCCTCCTTTCCTGTTGCCATCGTGGCCTGCCATGTTAGTGCAGGCTCCCGCTGCTCAGCCCTCTCCTTCAATAAATCTTCATATGTGTTGGAGGGAAGGTGGAGGGTACAGACAACAATAACCACTGGTACTCTCCATCAAAGGGTTATCTGGCTTTCACAGGCGCACTGACAGACTGCTCTCTGACATGGAGCAGAGGCCGAGTGCTGTGTCTCTGACAGGGAAGAGGCCCGGCTTTGGAGACAGGAAAGGGATTCATTTATAGGGGCTAAAAAAATTCTTCGAAAAGTTCAAACATTGAGAGGAAAGAACTTAACAATCAAATGAGTGAGAGGTGTGATATGGTGAGAAAAATGTAAAGGAGAGTTTGAATGACTAAGTCACCAAAGATTCATGATTCTTAATTGCAAATTTTACCTAAAGCATGCATAGTATCTCTCTACAGTGTCATTTTTGTCCACATTAATATTTAAACAATATATTTGCAGTTTGACTGTCAATTTGATTATGCTAATGTCCTTGATGTTCAACAAATAACCTTAATGCTTTTGTGATCAGGATTGCTGAGTTTTAGGGGAAACAGATTTAGTTATGAGGGAGAGATATTTTTCACGTGTTGAGTTGCAGGGGCCAATTCTTCAGTGCCGTATTAGTGTGTCAGCGAGGACTGCTGTTATGAATTACCAGCCCCAAATTTTGCAACTTAAAAAGTGGGAATGAGAGTAAAGCTTTTGTTTATGTCACCTATCATCTTGAAATATTTACCATTCTGCGCCTCTCAGCTCCCTGTCTCCCTCCAGTGTGATAAAAGGTTGCTGGCTCCCAGTCTTAACCCCTTCCTGCTTTCGTCCCATCTCCAGCTCCATCTCTGCTAGGAGCAGACATCATATAAACCTCTTCTTTCTGCTCAAATCCTGCTGCCTCCATTTTTTTTCCTCCTCTCCCGCAGGAAGTAGTTTATTCAGGGTGGTTCCTTTGGGAATCATATGAGCATTTGACCAGGTGTCTGTGACACTTTTCAATATTTTATTCCAGAGCGTGTTTGTGTGTTTAGTGTGTGTATTTGAGTTGTTATATGTTTGACTTTCTCAGTTCGAAGGGAAACAATACATGGGTGCACTTTTGCACTTTGTATGTCTGTGTGGTACGGAGTGAGAGTGTGTGCAGTGTGTACTTTAAAAAGAATAAGAGGAAAGGAAATGAAATTCAATGCTGAATGAATTATGGAGTATGTATCGTTATCTATTGTGTGTTGTTCAGAGTGCTTGAGTGAATGGAATTCATGTGCGAAAGGTGCAGAAATAAAAACAGAAAAACTGCAGTGTGTTTTAGGCATAGTGTCAGGTACTGTATGAATTGCCTGCGGTTGCCTTGCAGGACTGATACCTCTGAAATCAACCATTTCTCTCTATTCGCTTTCAACAAAAACATGTCCCCCAGCTAAGGTGCACCTTCACTGTTTTTACCATCACTTTTTCAAGAGAAAACAAAACTGTGAGGAGAAGCAGCCAGATACTGGGTTTTGTAAAGGTGTATCGTGGTGCTGTCTAAGGTAAATTGGCATTGTGCTAGAGTATTCCATACATCTCTTTTCACTGTGAAGGGCTAGCTGCTGAGATCAAAATTACTGCAAATTACCGCTGTTGTATTGCTTTGTCAAGTAAAATCATAATGTTCCATCAAATGTGTTGTGTGTGTTTCTAGGAAATTCTTATCAAAAGCAGAATGAGCTTAGATTAGTGCCATTGCTACATTTTCCTTGTAGGAGAAGAATAAGCAAACTGTATTTTTGACAAAGAATTTGTTTTGTTATTGACTACTTCTGTTACGGAGGCTGGTGTTAACTGCATTTCAACCATTTATTTTTAAATTCTTTTTTGCATTTTTTCCTGTTGGGTGATGGAAGCAAGCGCTCATAGGAATGTGTTAAAAAAACTCACAAACAAAAAAAAAGAGGAAAAAGAGAAAAAGGGAAATAAGTTGTAGTACAGGGTATGACAATCTTTTGTTTTGTATTTGCCTCACCAGTATTTCATCTGCTAATGCTTGTTCTTCATCTTCTACACATTGTCTTTGCTCCATCCTTGTCTTCTTCTTTGTCTTTCTTCTACCTCTTCTGCTTGCTCTTCCGCTTTGGCCTCATCTTACTCCCTCTTTCTGTGTGGATGTTTCTCAAATATTCTCTATGTTGCATTGGGCAGTGAAACCTCAGGGTCTGACTCTGGCTCTCCACTCTGCCAACCTTGTTTTTAAGTCCCGTCCAGTTTTTTTTTTCCTATTGGGGTGGTGGTGGTAGGCCTGATGTGGGGGTTATGTCAGGAGGGGTGATCATAAATATTAGGAGCTGCAGGGAGACAAAGGGGCTAAAATGGAAAGGCTTGGCTGGATGAGGGGACCTGGCCATGTCATGTACCTCAGTCATTTTTCTTGTGCGCTTAGAACTCAGTCAGGGGTTTAATTGGAATCCAGACTTCAAAGAAACCCTCGGCCCATCCAGCAGCCCCCCATCCCAACTCCACCCCTGCACTAACTCCCCTGGCTGGATCCACTCACGTCCACAGCACATACACACAGACCGTGACCACTACAATATCAGAGAGAGCATCACCATGCACGACCCCGGCTGAAATTGACTTTGCTCATATTTGCACAAGATATTTAGGTGTGGTGTACGTTCATACGTGTGGATTTGTGTGGTCCTTGTTTGTGTTTGAATTTGCACAGCCCTTTTTTTCTTACACATCATAAAAGTCACATATTCTTTTGAAGTGCTTCCTTATCCATAAACAAAATCTGCACATTTCTTAATTGTTTGGGATTGATTACACCCAGATGAAATATATAAAGGGAGAAAAAGAGTGAATTTGACATAGATATTTACTCAAAAAATGTTGCATATGTCATTGCTTTGTCAAAGTATGTTTAATGGTTGGTTTGAAGTACATTGTAATGCCACTATATTTCAACATGTTCAAGATAACAAGAACATAATGTTACTCTAAATCTACTATTGCTACTACAAATGTAAAACATAGACTTTTCAGTACTGCTCAGAAAGTAGTTTTGGTTTGTTCTTGGGTAGATACATTATGCTTCCTCACATCCTGAATAAGGTAATTCATCTGGTGACAACGATGTCAGTGTTATATTTTACCCTCATCGGGGACTGGTGTCACGAATATGTGGCCCACAAGGACTTGTACATTTGCGAGTACCTTTTAAATTCTCATATTAGAGTCCACTGCGTGGACAAATTTAAAAGTTTAACACATAACCATGTTGTAAAAATGTGTTATTATTTTCATCATTGCACATCTTCCCCCACAAATGTTCACTTATCAGGCAAACACATTCTTATTTTGTCATTATTTTTCATCCATTATAGCATGCACTCTTTGGTATGTTATTTCACACTTTCAAATAATTGTATATGCTGATTTATTTCTACTCTGCTATTTATGCCATAATTGGAGGAATAAGAAATATGCTATACATGGCTCAAAATTAAAGTGAGAGAAAGTTAACTTTGTAATGGGCTAAGCCTGAAGAAAATGGGTGGAATGAAATGTCTGTTGTACAGTATAATTAATATTGGAGCAGCAGGGGTTGATATGTAGTAATATATGCACCTATGTAATTAAGGCTTCTGCCTGCTCCTTTGGAGTTTCAGTAGGCCTTGTTAGCACTGTGTGGAAGACACTTTTCAACTCATACCTGTAAGATAATATGTTTCAAAGCTATAATTATAGGTAGAGAAAGAGGACCTATTTTCAGACCTCTAACAAATCACTTTTTCCATTACACCTGGTAAAGGTGTTAATGACTCCTTGTCTTTTTGATTTTTCCATTTGAATTATGAAACAGCTGTATCATTTGAAGTACAATTAATAGGTGAATTTCAAGTGGCCATGTGTAGAAAAAAAAAGTGTATCCAATTTAGATAGTTTTCACCAAGAAAGACCATCTAAGCTTCAGTCAGTATGAAAAAAGTGTGTTCATAGTTAAAACTACATATGTGAGGAAACACTGAAAATTTGAAATTATGCCGTAACTTAAACAGAAATGGGTTTAAGGCGGTCAGCTGATCATTAGTAAAGCAGAGTTTAACTGCATGAAGAAACATGTGAATCCAGGAGCTATACTTGTGCCCAGAGTTAAACATTTGTTTTGGATAACAGTAAGTACATATGTAGAGTAGCCACTTTACGGAAATAAGAATAAGTAAATAGTCAGATGTAATCAGTAGAATTTGGACTTAATATTGTTATCTAGTTACTAACTCATTTGCAGATGATGATTCTTTTAAAAAATAGGGACAAATTCTTACATAAGGGGATAGTTTTTCTTAACTGCAACATTTTGACTATCACTGTGAGAGGACGTTGTCTCAGTCATTTGTAATGTATTACATGTCCAGCAATGGAGACTCGTGTAAAGAATTCATTCGTCTTTTGAGGATACCTGTTCAGTTTTGACCTGCCATCTCATACAGTATCAGCTCACAGCCTGCTCCGTAAATGTATTCAGGCAGATCAGTTTAATGCAGGAGCCTTATGAACAGCTGGTGGTAGCGATGATGATGACAGATTGTTGTTTAAAAGAAAACAAAGGTCTTTTTTACTATCCTGCTGTCTTGTTCAAAAAAATGTATGGCTGTCTTGAGGAGAAGCGTGGGCTCTGAATGACTAATAGAACTGCTCATACGGAATGGTTTGTAATGGAGGTGTTAATGACCATGTTGCTTAAAGGTTACTTCTGAGTGGTGTTTTCTTTCTCCCTCACGTCAACACCTTTATGCTCCCACCAACGTGTTCACTTTGTTTCCTATTATCTTCCCCTTTTCCAGCACAACCTTGAGTGCAACTGCAGCGTCCAACAGATCAAGGGATGACAGAATCAGACGAGAATGAAAAAGATAATGAGAGAGAAAGAGAGATAGAGGGCTATAAGGGGGAGAAAAAGGTGCTAAATCAGAGAGGTCTCAGCCCAGCAGGATTTTGACTTAAAGGGACTAAAGGCGTCTTGACTTGGCTGGCATCAACCATGTCTCACATGGGCCTCTGCGGGACGAAGGGACACACATGCTGCTCATTACACATAACAAACACACACCTAGACATATGCACCCGCACTCATTCACATCCACTTTCATCAACTATATTTAAATTCAGGGATCCCCGCTCCCCATGGAGCTCCAAAAGTGCAGGACACAATGGAACTATTTGAGGGAAATGGTAGAAGAAAAACGAGGTGAGGATTTTTTGGAGAGGTAGACGGAGGTCAGGGGTGGTGTGGGGTGTGCATCGAGAGGCGGTGGTAGCTTTTATGGTAATTGCATCTCAGCATCCCATTGTCAGTGGGCTCAGTGGTAGGTCTAATTTGGGAGCAGAGGTTGTTGCGTTTTGCACCCTGGCAGACCAGACTATTGTCATATCCAGTGAAGCAGGGGGCTCTGCTATACTTTCATGCCTGGTCTTTATTGAGTTCTGGGAACAGGTGAAGGTTTAGTTAAACGGGTGTCCTTGCCAAGAAAAAGGTGAACATTTGGGTAAACTAATGACCTCGCCTGGAAACAGATGAATGTTTGGTCAAATGGATAACCTTGTCTTGGTGGCCACAGTATTGCAAAGTATTCAAAGCGATTTATTGGGAAACACGAAGACTTTAAGCTCATACAGCAGCTCTACATGTGCAGCTGTCACTTTGGGTGTAGATTAAAGACAATTAGATGATGCATGTCATCCTATTGATGATCACAGATGACTGCTGTCCTTTTTTGTTAAAGATTAATTACATGTGAGGAGTCTGTATTTGTTGAAATTCTACTCATTCCAAGACGTATTTGAAAGAGAATTTTAAGGCCAACAGTGAAATTATTACACAAACTGTCTCTTGGAAACAGTCATCACAGTTTACAGACCGACTTCCTGGTTCAACCTTGATGCACCGAAAAACAATGTAAGGTATCGAAGAAAGTCAATCACCTTAAGAAAATCACCTTAGTATTTGTTTTAAAACTCAGATATCGAATTAGCGCTGGTATCAATACTTGGTCCCAGCAGCAGGAAAACTAAAAGAGGATAAAAGAAATCTTGGCAGCTTGTTTAGCTAAGCGTTGGATAAGGTGCTGTAATAATGTTGTAGAATAGTGCGACTTCCCAGAAGGAACACGCCATTACTGTGTAGCTTACTCTTAAAATGAAACCCTCAGTAGCCCTTAGCTACTAGAGCCTACCAATAATGCACTGTACTTCAGTCAGATATGTAGAACCAGTAGCCAGCTGCAGAGTCAAAGAGGAAAAACTGACAGCTATCAGCCAATATAAGCTCCAGCAATGTGAAAGCCAGGTAAAATTCAGATAATTTAGTGTAAAAGTTGAAGTGGTAGAGACAGGCATAACAAAATATGCCAAGAATCTGAGACAAACGAAACAGGTTTAACAGGTTTTTAACAGGAATACAGCTGCAACTTTCAACTTTTTTCTCAGTAGATGCAAATCCTAGCAACATTAGATCTTAATCTTTCCTTTGCATTGTGGAGAGATTTTAGTTGGTGAATTGTTCCCCCTACTTACTCACTAACTCCATCTTCCTTTCTCTCTGGAGCACCGGAGCCAGTCGCCATGGAGCTGAGGTTGGAGTTCAAAGTGGTGCTGAGGACACGGTGAACTTGTGACAATTATACTTCTGATGGAAACAGTTAGGATATTCTCTATTTTCACATTTTCTTTCATTATTGATTTAGCTGGCTTTGGACAGAAAAGGAAAACAGCAATGTTAGGTTACTGTGATCTGTTACATGAATACCTTGGTTCTCCTGAAAACACAGATCCAGACTGGAGTTAAACCCCAAAAAACACCAACTGTCTCCCTCTCTCTCTCTCTCTCTCTCTCTCTCTCTCACACACACACACACGCACACACTGGTGTATCTCCCTACATCATCTGGGCTGATAACAGACCACAGTGCGGAGGTGCAGAGAGAGGAGATGGAACACAACCACACTTCTCACCTTGCAAGCGCAGACACAGAGAAAGAGACCAGCTCCGCTAAACAGCATTCAGTGTCTTCACCTGCCTCTTGACCCTGGTGCAAACACCGTGCCCTTCTGCTTTATCATTGTGGGGAAAAACACACACACACACACACACGAATATATGTATATATATATATTTATCTATAGTTCTCTAAGCCTCAAGTTTGGGCTGAGCTCATATAAATGCTGTCGTTTATAAATGTCAGGAAGAATATTCCACAGCACAGAATCTTTAAACCATAAATCTGTCCCTATCACACCTATAGTGGTATTTAAACAAAATAACTAGACTGGCTACCAGCATCACAGTGGAATTATATTTGCTTGGCCTTTTCCTAGTGTGTTTTAAAGGGTATGGCATTACAGCCAGTGCGGAGAATTATGTGGTACATATTTTTAAATGACATATTGTTTTAAATATGGCCTCAATTAATATATCACATCAAACAATGGCCTTGTAAATATGAAGAAAAAAACACAGATCATCCAGTAATGGATCATTGTTAAAACAGAATTCTGGAAACTGGAAATGTAAGGAAAAAAAACAGCCCTATAAATTACGTACAAAGTGAAGGACTTTGGCACAGACGGCTGCATCCTGAGTCCCATGTGTGGGACTTTTGACTTTTTTTTATGTTTAACTAAGACCACAATCTTTCCCTTACTTTAAAGGAGAGGATCCCGGTTTTCAGGTGTCCGTATGAACACTGAAGCAGGATTTGCATGCTGTAATCATTCCTCCTGTTCATACTGGCCATGAAAAGATTCCTTCCAAATTTGCTTTCGATGTAAGTGATGGGGGACAAAATCCACTTTGCAAAAATGTATGCAAAGGTTTATCTGAAGCTTAAGACAGACTTGAAAAAATAGTGAACCTATCCTTTAACCAAGTGCTGTTAGTGGCTAAACATAAAAGTATAATCATGGTTTAGCTGCTATGAGGGGATATTGTGAGAGCAAATATTGCTGGAAAAACAAATTAAATACATTATCAGTCAATATTTTTGCAGATGCGTTCTGTATGAACATTTTGTAACATGACAGATACGTTTATTGAAAATATTTCCTCATTATGTCTTGTATCTGGTGGCATTACGTTTCTCTGAAAGCATATTTGCTGCTGCAAATTAGCAGTGTATAAAAGTAATTTAAAGACAAAGACATAATCATGGTCTTGATGTCGTGCACACCATGTATGTATGTTCAAGATAACTCTTGTGCATAATCAAATTAAATTTAAAATAAATATCAGAAGTAGAAGAGCAGGTGCAGAAATATTTAAACTAAATGTAATGTGTTGTGGTAATGACACAAGTTGATGTGAAGCCAGTAGAGGCAGCCTTCATACACTCTGCTGAGCCAACTTGCCAGTGTGGCTGTGACAGAGAAGGGCCACCCTGCTCCTCCTGTGGTTCTGTGTGGTAACAGCCCCTATGTTTCAGGCCTCTACCAAGGGGATTAGGCGTACTAGTGGGGAGAAGCAGACTGGAGGCCTATGTTCTTAATGTAGGAGGGATCCTCTGCGCTGGAGGTGGCTGTTGAGGGTGGGCTTTTCCACTCTCTGCAGCACTACACATTGTAGCTTACACTACCTATGTCTTACAAGGAAATCTCTTACTGTTTGTAAGTACTTTAGTAGTCTTTATTTTCACTTTTATAGCGCCACAAAAAGTGTCTGTGAAGTCTACACATCATGCAACTATAAAGGGTTCTCTGCAGTTCACTTAAATCTGCTTGCAGTGTCCTCTGCCGTTAGATGGTTGTGTTCTGTTCAGTAGGTCTACCTCGATTTCTTTGAACCCTGTCAGAGATGTGGTTATGATGGCACAATTGAGTTTAGAAAGAAAGTGTTTGTTAAGTGCCAAACCCACTAACACAGAGAGGCTAGAGGAGTGCTGTGCCAGCCCTCCTGCAGCAAAGGCCCCACATTCCATAAAAACCTTAATTGGTCTGTTAAACATCAGACTGTAATCACATGTGGTGAGCCTGGAGAGATCTGTAAACACCCTGTATGTGGTGTTCCTCTCCACCCTTTCCTCCTTACATCACACCAAAACAAAACCACGTGTTGATTCCAAAGCCGGAGAGTCGATTTGGGTTTTTCTTTTGCTTTTTCTCTACGGTAGAGTAAAACCAGAATGAATTGTGTAAATTAAGGTGCCTATTTGCTCATGGGGCAGTGCTGCTAGTGTTTGGACACTAACACAGTGGATACAATATTAAATACGTACACATGTGTGACAGTGGCTGTCTACTCTTTTTTTCCGTAGCCAATTCAAGACCCACATATACCGGGTTAGACTTGTCACGGTCTCCTTGCTAATATCCAGTCCAAACTGTATTGTTGTGAAAATGGAAAGTTAATTTTAGTGTGCCGCTGCATGAAGGACTAGGTCATCTGAAGGGCAAAATGAAGAAGGCGGAAAAATATCTGCCGCAGAAGGTGAAAGCTGTCTGGGTTCAGGTCAATCAGTTTTCTTCTTCTGACCCCTATCCCCCTACTCACTCACTAACTCCATCTTCCTTTCTCTCTGGAGCACTGGAGCCGGTCGCCATGGAGCTGAGGTTGGAGTTCAAAGTGGTGCTGAGGACACGGTGAACTTGTGACAATTATACTTCTGATGGAAGCAGTTAGGATATTCTCTATTTTCACATTTTCTTTCATTATTGATTTAGGCATTCTAGCTGGCAGAGACCTGTATTCAAATTGAGGACTAATATTAGTGTAAAGCTATAGTTGGCAAGCTCCAACTATATAATCAGCCTTCAATTTGCAGATACATTTGGCAAAATCTTAGACCCTTCAGATTCTGTATATTTGTTCACGTGAATAGTGGTGTTGGTCCATCAAAAGTGACTGAGCTGAACCCAACTTTTTTGCCTTTCTCATCCCATTGCTAACCATTGGTATAAAGCGACTTGGCAACTGTAACTAGGTGCAGCAGGCCTGTCGGCACCCAAAAAGTTTTGTCTTTCCAAAACCAAAAATGCAATAACCAAACTGTAAAGAATGGATTCAACAGTGTGTTTATCTGCCCTAAGGTTAGCATGTCCGGCTAACTAGCTTAACACTACTACCTACAGTAGTAGCCTAACCCAGAGTTAGTTACATGCAGCTTTAGCCTCTTTTAGCATCAAGCCATCAAGTGCATATTTAAGACCACTTTTACAAAGTTCTCGCATTTACTAAAATGAGTGAACTAAAATACTGTAAAAGTTTTCAACCATCTCGCAGAGCTAACATTAGCTTCGTCAGCTAGCTAGCTACAGCTGATTAAATCTGCTAGTTACGGTTGTATTTTCAGCTGGCAAGATCGATGGTCGCTGGCTAGAAATGAGAAGCAGCTTTCGTCTATCTGAAATCAAGGAACCACTGTCGAAAATTACAAAGAATTTTGAGTGGTAAATCTGCCACCATTATCACTTTAAACTGCAAGCTTTAAGACAGTTGTGTCTAAGGGGAGCGAACTGTGTCACAGTCTTGGCGAACTGTGACAGTTTTTTAAGAGTTACTTCTTGCCATTTTGTGTCACCATTGTTGTCGCATTACAACAGTAACAATTTATTTACCCCAATAGAGAATTTTATGTACTTAAATTTTACTTTTTTACTTTCACAGAGAAGTCAGACATAAGAATCAGCTATAGAACAGCACCATTAGAGCTGGATCCAGTTTGCTGATCAAACACACAGCAGTAGCTCATATGCTGCCTGACACCGGGTACTGAATTGAGATCTTTCAGTTAAAGGGTGTTCTGCCGACTCACTGCTCCTCCCTGCAGCCCTACCTACTTAGTAGTGCACTTGGGAATGTGAGATCTGCGTGTCTTCTGATGTGTATAGTATATCTTCATGTGTCTTTGGTGAGGCGTAATCCCCCTTATGTCTTTACCACTGTATTAAATATGATTGCTGTGACATTTTCATGAAAAGATTGCCATAATATGGATTGTATGTAATTACGAAGCTGGAACACTGATGCATTTTTTTTATTATTGCTCTTGAGGGTTTTCTTCTGATGCAGCTGAGGTGGCGTCCCATTCTGTTATTACACCCAGAGAGCTGATAGCCAATGTAGATACACGCTGATAGAAGAGGTTTATCACAACACAGCACAGCTGCATTGATGGCTGCACTCTCCCAGAGGGTAGAGGTGCTTATTATGCATCCCATATGAAAGCACAGTGTTTGCTCATAAAAGCCCAGTCTGGATAACGATGCTTGAACACTCACTCTCATCTGATTTCATTTGAAGACTAATGATGAGTTTGCCTTCTAACTTCATTTCCTCTCAACATCGCAGTGCAGCTGTGTTTTTTCCCTCATTGATGAAGTGTTATAAAACTGTGGACGAAGTGTCTGAGGTACATTTGTGAAATGAGGCATCACAAGTCCAGCTTTTCCAGGAGATGGAATGAATTCTTTAAAGTAAGCTGCTGAGTGTAATGCAGAGTGGCTGTGTCTCCCTGTTCTTGTTCTTCCACTTCCTGTATTTAGTAATCCCACGCAGACATAGTGCTGCTAGTGACAGCATGAGTCCTCAGTTACCACCTGTGCCATGATGTTATGCTGCCATTCAGGATCCATTGTCCACTAAATGTGAATTTTAGCCTGTAAGAAAAATGCTGGAAATGTATAAAATAGAGACTGTTATTCTGCATGTTGAATTAGCTGGGGAAATGTGCTTGTTTAGAAGTTCTGCTCTGAAACCTCATTTCAAATATTTGAATTCAGTAATCTATAAAGAGCAAACGTGCTTCCTTGATAGAAAATAACTTAAGGTGCATGGATAGCTAGATACTAATCACCCTGATATTTAGGCATCTTCTAGTGTAATAATCATTTCTGAATTGAAGTGGCTCTCATTTGACTGATTTTGTTAGATAGTTAGAGCCCCAAATTCTTGTCTGTCAGCTGGGAAATTAAAGGAAAAAAAAGGTACAGAAAACAAAAAAAACTTAACTTGTACAAATATGGATATCACTTACACTTTCCAACAGCACTTTCCAATCATCGATCTTTAAATCTAACAAGTTCATGAATTTAGACTTCTCCTTTAGCCTCCTGTAATGCATGCACGCATGCAGCTGGTAAAACAGTATGTACAGTATAATGTGTGCTTGTGCGAGTGTGTGCCACAGGAAAGGCCTGCTATGCATTAGATACGGCCAAGTGGAGGCAGCATTCTCCTCTCAGGCATAAAAGTGTTTGGCAAGACATCCACACTTAAACGCACATCTTTTACATTTGTCATACACAACCTTCCTTCATGCTTAAAGACAGTATATTATAGCTATCATATGAGTGAAGTCTCTTTTGTGTCAGCTATACTCCAACATACCAGATATCAATAAATAATCACATTATTATTTTTTTATCGTTTTCAAATCTTAACTGTAAAGTCTGTGTGAAACTGGTTAACTGCAGCTTTGACTAATCAATTCAAACACACAGCACTTGCATCTTTAAATGCTTCAGTGAGTTTTAGAAGCTGCACTGTATTGTCTTTACCACTCAGCTATAAAGTTCTTTAGATTAATTTGTTGATGCCTGCATAGAACTGCCATTATCACTCTGCCATTACAACTAATGACAGCTGCTGCTTCAATGGGTTTTGTTATTATAGAATGTTTGCATTTCATTTAAATTATATTCTATAAAACCAAGCAAGTACATTCAGTTCTTACAGTATCTTCTCTGTGTTGGCAGACAGACATACAGCATAAAATGCCATCCTGCACTGTGATATAATGTAATGTAGACGTGGCAATGTTTAAGTGCTACAGAGGGACAGAGAATGAAGCAAAGTACCAAGCTGAGCTGCTACATGTGGAAATGGGTGGGATGTGTTACTAAATACTATGGTAACAAGGCAAAAAGCCACTAGCCATGAAATCTGTGTTGATCACATGCTTCCCTGTGGTTCCTAAAGTGGAACAACTGTTTTCACTGCAGCATGTAACCACCCTTCCATAAACACTGACCTTATGCCTGAAAAATCAATTGCCTGTCTGGAATCCTACAGTTGACATCACTGGCCTGTTGTGGATGAATTGAAAAATCCAGAAATGTATTAATTTATCATGTTTTTACTCCGGGCTTTCACGTGTTAATGATAAATAACTAAAATAGTCTTCCATTAGTGCAATTACTGTGACCACCTACTGGTTTTAGTTTTAGTAATTTGGTATTGCATACAGCAGCTGCATTCAAATGTCAAAATGCAATCAAAGGTGTTGCTATAAAAGGTCGCTTTAAAGTTGATCAGTTTGGAGTTTAAAAAGAGAAATCAAAGGATTTGCTTTATTAATTTTTGATGCAATTTCTTTTATGTGCTATCTGTTTTCACGGACACTCCAGACAAGGAGAGACGTGACTTTTTATAGTGGTCTTTCAGTTTCTCCGGAGTAGATGTTTGAAATAATAGTTGTATACATATATAAAGCAGGGCTACGCTCATGCTGTGCAGGAGCTATGCAGTCACAAACACATCCTGGATATAACTGTTTGTTTCCTCCAGCAGTGAAGGGCTGCTGGCCAGTAGAAGCTTGCTGAGGCTTCAGCGGGAGGATATAGTGTCCCTTCCCCCTCTTCAGCACTGTCCTTCCTTTGAGCTACATTTGAATTTAATATTCCATGAAATAAGGCAGCCCATCAGGCTATTGTAATCACGTCAGGTTAATAGAAGAAGTAAAATTACTCTTACTTACTCCTCTCTCCCTCTCTTTGACACTTTCTCAACCGTACCCGTTTTTTTCCTCAATCATGAGCATATTTGAAGCCAAACTGTGCCATAGTATTTTTTTCCTCCTTAAGATTCTTTATTCTTCCTTCTCAAGTATTCTGATTATTATTAGGATTCATCCTGAATGGCTGATGCAGATCCTTTTGAGAGTGAGACGACTGATTTTCCAGTCCTAATAGGATGTTCATTTTTGTGGGAAATAAATCTGGACCCTCATTCTTTCTCCACTTATTTCTTTCTTTTTTTACACTTGCGTGTTCTCTTTTCATTTAATGCTCTGTTGTTTTTCCCTCGCTAGCTAGCTAACCTGCACTTATACACGCACACACATACCCGCACACACGAACACACATACAAACATGGCTGCAGTCTGTGGGTGTCAGCCTGTCAGGGTTCTAGATGTCATGTAATTTTATGTATCACCTGCAGCATTCCTTCAGTGTAAAAGCATTCTCCTGCAGCACTGAGGCCTGCTGTTCCACAGTGATACGGCAATGCCATACATGTGACACCCACACATTGCTCCCTGTGGATCACTCTTTATTACTCCCATCTCACCTCCATCAAGGCCTGGTCTGCTGCCATTATGACACCTGAGGAGAGAGGGAGGGAAGGGAAAAGAAGGAGAACAGTCACACTCAAGGCAGTACAAGCCTGACAGACTGTCTTTTGGACAGGCTGGGGACAAAGAGAGTTTCCAGGCAGCCAGCTCCCTAAGTAGGATTTCTCCTCTCTGATAGCACACCTTTTCACAATAAAGACAGTCTCTGAGGCTGCAATTCAGAGTTCGCTGACTTAAGTCACACATAGTTCTTCAGATAAGTCAAGGAGATGCACGGTGAAAGCTAATCATATTCAGACTTGGGATTTGGGTGTGCTTAATTTTGATTTTGTGTGAGGTCTCAAAACTGTCGAAATGAGCTGTCTGCAGCATTCAAATTCTTACCAGAAATGTTTCAGTAAATGGGGTTTTTCATGTCTTTTGTAAGACCTCTATGAAAGAGCATTTGCCTTTAGTTATAGAAAACTGGTTTTAGCCAGTTTACTTTCATTTATTTATTTTTTCCCCTAGCTAGTGTCATGTTAAATCAACCAGACTACCTTAAATTATGACTTTAGGTCATCTAGTTGGGTTGGATGTGTTTTTGACATTGCTTGTAGCCTATCAAAAATAATTCATAAACATCACAGTTTTGGATATGATAAATAATAAAGGCATCACTAATAAAGGGTGAAAGGTTTGGCAGATTTCAAAGCCCCCTGGGCTGACATTGGCTCTTTAAGATGCCATGGTTTATATATTTTACTGTATGTTTTAAATTTGCAGAGAAGCTATCCAATGTCACCATGACCAAAAATATCACCTGGAACACACACTTAGAAGTGCAGAAAATCATTAAACCCTGCCTACAGTGTCTCTCTCTCTCTCTAAATGACTTTTCACAGGAGAAGTGACTCTGTCATATTAAGAATAGAAAATTATACAGCAGGAAGAAGGGCGAAAAGAAACTGACAGGAGTGCTGGCATCATGCCTCCTCTAAAACCTACTTCTGGTTGTCAAAAATGAAACAAAGAGGAAATAGGAAAAAGGAAACCATTATTTACACAATTTTTTCACCAAGAAAGGTGGGTTTGCAATCCATGTTTGGCTGCACAGGATTCTTTTCATCGACTATACAGCTGTGGCAAATGTTGACATTGCGGGCTCTATTTTTGGCTAAGTGGAACTTGCGTGTGCAGACTTTTTTTTCTTGCCCATGCCTGTTTGGTATTGTGGTGATTCGCTGTGAACTCCACTGTGCAGAAGTGTGTCAGAGGCAATCAAGTGACACAGTGCAATTTTGGTGTCAACCATCACCGGGATTAGCGCTTTCATCACACGGAACAGTAGTGTCGCTGTTATATTTTAAACTTTAATTATTTTTGGTAATCTTTGTCGGCACCTAAGACAGCGCCATAGGCATACAGTCCATTTTGTTATTGTTTCTGGTTTACCTATTTAAATTATGCTGCAGTCAAGGGGCTGTAATGCATCTAAATGGTAGTCTGCTTTTTCAGACCCTGACTGACTACATATTCTTCCTGTCCTCAGACTTAATTTCTTTGATGTATTCTAAATTTTTTAGATAAATTAATGAGAATATTTGCCCATGTGATTTTAATGAATGAAATAAAAATGGCTTTTTTAACCTTCCAGCTTTGATACAGATTAAAAACGGTCAATTGCATGGTATTTCTTTGCCTTGTCTTATTTTGTATTGTTTCACAAACCAACAGCGTTTTACTGTCAGGCTTTTAACATGTAATATTGCACCTTTAGTAAAGAGGGGGGTGATGTGGAGAGAAAAGGAGCGATGGGGTTAGATGGTATATGCTGATTTATAGCAAGGCCAGAGAGCAAAGCCCTGAAGCAGCAAATGCAGTGCTTCAAATAGAGATTGCCGGTGGCCTTTGGTGTGATCGGTGACCCAAGGTGAGGCACTTAGTGATTTATCTCTCACATATCCCCTCATCTCTCTTGCTCTGTGGTGGGGCAGAGCAGGCTAAAACACGTAGCACCTCTCTCGGAGCTCTGGCCCTGGCCTTGACTCTCTGACTGGCCCAGGAACCTACACTAGTCTGGACTGCAAAGCATAGGACACACAGCCCAGCACCTCTGGCAATCTGGGTTAGCAACATACAGATGATGGGTCAGAGATGCAGGTCAAGCTGGCTGACCTCTTGCCACTGCTGGAGTTCACCCGCTGAAACTCTGTTATACTGTGATTTGATTGTTTTTGTTATCTTCTTCTTTTGAACAACGGTGGGTCTCTTTCTTCTTTCCTTGCCTCCATTCTTTTACACACACAAACCCACACACTATGCTATGATCCTTGCTCTCTCTCTCTCTCTCTCACTCACACACACACACACACACACACACACACACACACACGTAGTTCAACAGGACCAGTTAATATACAGTCATGAACACTCTCTGAGCCCCACAGCTGTCTAAAGCTGAGGTTGGCTAATGAGGAAATGTCTTCTCAGTTGAGTGGACTTGATGCCAAGAGGAAAACCTGCAGAATCAGCCCTACAGCTTCATCCGTCCTCTCTCTAGTAAGTGTGTGTGTGTGTGTGTGTGTGTGTGTGTGTATCTACTGTATCTACGCACATACACAATGTACACATGTGCTCCCCACGAGTGTGTGAGTGAGTGTGTAATCGAATGTGGGGGAGTATGAGCAGTGTGTATTTGTGCGAGAGAGAGAGAGAGAGAGTGTGCAAAGCTCGACTCCGCTCTTAACATATTTCACTGCATGGGACTGGGGCTGACATCTCCCATGCCCTGGGATCCTTTAGGAGCAGATTTAGAGTGATTTTCAGTGCAATTATACCTGCCAGCTTTGACTGGTAGAGTTGCCCTCTTCTCAGCTCATGTCTTCATGCTGGAGAGCAGTTCCAGTAGTGCTGAGGAGGCTGGTGCTGGGGCCCAGGGCCAACAGCCAGATAAACCAGAGGAAGAGCCTCTCCTCTCTGTGACTGGCTGCAGCAGCCCACAGCCAGGGTCTTGCATGGTGCCCAGGACAGGAAGCCATTCACAGAGAGTGGAAGGTGATAATGAGCTAGTGCGCTGAGTGTCAGGTAACACTGCGCCCTGTCCTTGTAATCTGCGAGGGTGTGTGGGTGTGTACAGGGTGGCATAATTGGAGAGGTTACAATGGGTGATTAGTGACCTCTGCACCTCTAAATAGCCACTACTCATGTGTTATGAGCTAGTAAATGTAATTTTTGAAGCTAAATTGTTAAATTAGATCAAATGGATGGTCTTAGACAATCAATATCTTGCTGTAATAGATATTTAAGAATATGTGACATTTTTATGAATATTACAAAGCTTATGATCTGTTCAATCATACAGAATATTTGTGCAATCACTGCATGTGCTGGGTGTGCATGTTTATGTGTGTGTGTGTGTGTGTGTGTGTGTGTGTGTACATGTGTGTCATTTCCCTGACCCGGACCCCAGTGACCTCTGTCTGTATCCCTGTCTGGAGCCAGACTGCAGTGTCTTCAGCACCATATATCAGATTAGCCATAAAAACCTGCCTTGGCTCCACTCTGCTCCACACACTGGGAGCTAATGAGAGATGCACATGATCAGCTGCACAATGAAGCCACTCACCACCTCCAGTGGAGTAGCCTGGGTAATAAAGAGGGGAGGGGTGTTGAGGACAATTTGATCCCTTACAAGAAGTATATTACCACTTCAGCTGCCGTGTCCGTGCAGTGTCCATTTTACCTGTATCAAGGTAGATGGTAAACGCACCGGCTCATTTTCCAGGTGAGAAGAGATTCTGCACAGACACTTCTCGCTAATTTCACAGATATTTCACAGAAGCTCAGAGGAACATTTTTGTGTTGCAGTGGTGTTTCAGGAGATTAGGAGAAAAGAGTCTTTTGCCTGGCTGTGGAGGAGGAGCTTTCTTCACTGTCTGCAGGGAGAAAATGAGACAAGGCCAAGGCAAGTCAGAGACAGATTAAACAAAGGTGCTGTATTGGTGAGGGAACTAATCAGAGCCAGCCTGGTCTGGGGAGGGCAAGCACTGACACACACACACACCACACACACACACACACACTCTGACGTTGGCTGATGAAGTAGAACACTTCTCAAAAAGCTGGAGGCCAAAGGGTCAGTCAACGCTATATACAGAGAGAGTTACTGTGTGTGTAATGTGTGTGTATACTGTCCATAGTGTATGTTTATTGCCATGTAATAAACCCCGATGTTATGGTAACAGTAATTCTCCCACTATCCCTCATATTTCCATTAGCATCAATTTGCTATTGCACACAAAATATGCGTGATGGATGTCTAGATACTTTTTAAAAATAGTCAAAACCAGTTCACCCAAGGTCTGTTTACTGAGAGGTTTCAGGGAAATGATGGAGGGTCACAGGGTGCAGAGAGAGCAGAAGTGTTTGTGTTTGATACTGTGTGTGTGTGTTAATGTAATTTCAAGATCAGTAAATATGAAACACTTGTGTCAGGATTGTACAAGATTATTATAGTCAAAATAACTATAAATATGTGGGAGTAATACCACATATGACTTTCCATATAATTCTAGTCATGAGTCAGGTTGGGTCTTGAAACCACACCACTTTTTTAAGTACTGACAACAATGTGTTCATAGTATGAAGTACTGAAAACCGTCAACTATTAGAAGTTGGCATTGAATGTTTGATCAAATTCTTAAACTTGTATATTCAATCAGATATTTTCTGATGTGAATCCGTAAACCTTTCTAATTTTAAACTATATTTTATTTAGGTAAAGTCCTTTACTTTAACGTTTTGGTATTGGAAACTTGTATTGGCACAGATATTGATATTGATTACTGAACTATTGCCATAGTTATGAGATCTGTGAGTAGCCTTGTATTTAAGAAGTGCACCAGTGTCTTAGTTGTGTTTGCCGTCTTTGTGTTCTGTGGCTTGAGATGTTGACAGTGAGATAGTGACTTACCTTGTCTAAATCCCCCCACTCCACAGACCTGACACCCATCTCCTTTGCACACAAACACACACACATTGTGTGGTGACGGGTGCTCCTGTGGTCAGTGCATTGCATGTTGCTGACTCTCAAAAAGCGCCCCCGCCCAGATAAATAATGGAGCCAAAGAGGCTTTCTCCTGTCGCTCCACGCCATCAACTCCAAACACCAAAGTTGACGACTCAGCTGTAAGGTGTCCATTATCTGCTGTGGACACAAGGGTTGAGCAGGCTCGTCCAGTAGGGGCCACACGTGTTAAAGTGTGGAATAGCGTCCCCCGGG
>NTHP01000114.1:971924-1000295 GCA_003416845.1 Oplegnathus fasciatus | reverse complement strand
CCTTTGGGGAGCATGAATGTCTGTGCAAAATTTCATGGCAATCCATCTAATCGGACTGACCGTCAAACCGGCATTGCCATCTATAGAGTGATGCCGCTTGCATGGCTAATAGAAAATATACCCAACGTAACACACAAGAGATTGCAGTCAATGCATACTCACTTATAATGTCTTAAAGTTGGTTATAAAAGCCTACAAATAAGTGATTTTGTTCATCACTGTTACATGCATTTGAATGATTTGGTACTGTGTGTGTTATTTTCCCTCTGTTCTTTCTCTCATCAAACTCCCATCTGTGTTTGAAGTGATCGTGTTCTCCCTCCTCACCTCCTCCTCTTCCGTCTCCTGCTTGCCCTCCCTAGCTCTGATTCCACTGCCTATCTGATTGGTATTAACAGGATTATCAATGCTGCCGCCATAATTAGAAGTAACGCACCACAATTACTGATATAGATCAGGGGGATTAAACTTCATTATGTGGAGCTTGCTTCCAGGCAATAAATCTAATGCGTTTTGATCATATGGACTTTGTTGATATCTTCGTGTCAGTATTTATAAAACACTCTGCCACTATTTCCACAAGACTTATAGTAGCTGGTAATTGTTGGTCTCTTAACCTGCCTTAAGCCTGGCAGAGACTGTGCAAGTGAGTAAATGTCCTCTGTCTTGGCCTACAAGCTGACTGCAAGTTGAGGTGATGCCAGAGTCTTTATTACGGTACAATATTTGGGGTGTTTGATACTGCATTTCATCTTTATTGAGCCGTATATTTAGAGGGAAGTGACAGAAGAGATGGGAGAAAGAGTGTGGGTATTGTTTGACATCAACTCCCAATGTCACTGCACATCATATGGACCGAAGTCCACTGAGCTGTAGAATGCTCCCACAGTCAAAAACATAATATTATACGCTTTAACGTACTAGCTTGTGTTACATTAGTCTCCAGACTGTATTAACCTGAATCACTGTGATGCCTGCTGTTGAGGGAGCTTCCCATCTATGGACTCTGTATCACTGACATATACAGCGAGTAAAGAGTATGGCCATCTGGAGGAGCTAAATTTAGCAGGTCCCTGTGCAGAAGAGGAACATCTGTCTTTATCAGCGGTGGTTAACTCGGTACAGGAAACCCAGCACATGTAATTCATGCAATATTTAGATGAGAGGGTCAGAGTGCTCCTGTGGGGATGGAGGCAGCCTCTGTTGCGCAGACTGCATGATTGACCTGGGCCTGGTCTGTGGAGAGAGGTGCCAGCTCTGATCTCTTTAAAGGACGAGGCAGTCATGCTTTAGCTCCCCCCATCTGCTGATGTTGTGCCTCTGATACAGCAAGACCGCATATTAGAGTTTAGAGGTTAAATGATAGATGCAGTGAGTGATGTTGAGATAAGAACCAGCTGTAATTTAGATATTGACATGCATTTGGTGGTTCCATGGTCCGTAGGTATAAAGTAACTTTATTACTCTGCCGATTCAGGTTTTGCATACAAAACATATGACCAATGTATAAAATATGATGCAGTTTTGTATATTAGTCTATCCAACAGTATATACAGCTGTAAAATTAGCTCCACATCAACTAGCTACAACATTAAAATGTTGCGTACATGTTAATACTTTAGGAACAATGATTATATACTGTAATAATAATCTAACAGGGCCATCCTTCATAAAGAATTCCTTGACTTTTGATCCTTTAAGTATGTTTTTCAGTTAATTCTTCTTTGCTTAAGTAAGATTTTGAATGCAGAACATTTACTTGTAATTTTTATATTTTTGTACTTTTACTTAAGGAGAAGATCAGAATACTTTTTTCCTCCACTGTTGTACTCTGAAACCCAGCAAGGGCCTTGAAGAAGTGGATGTAAAAACCCATATGAACAGTAATAATAATGGACAAAAAGATGTGTCGATCTAGTCCTCCTGAATTTACCAAACATCCTTTGTGTTGTATTAATGGAACCTTGGGTAGATTTCCATAGCTGTGTCAAAAACTTTAAATCGTGAGCGGTATTCTATAATGTGGGTTTGATAGGTGGTCATTATTTCTGTGCTGCGGAAACAAGGAAGCTGTTTCATAGTTGAAGTCTGTGGGAACTGGAAGTGTTTGATGTAAAAATTTGGGTTTTGTTGGAGCACATTTTTCCCATTATTCTTATATCATGAGGACTGAATGAATAATATAACTATGACTAAAACATTGCAGAAACACATGTGCACAACATGTAAGAAAACAGCACATTCCCAGAGATTTGTATTATTATGCGTTTCCTAGTTTCCAGTAGCATGTGCAGCTGTTGTTGGGGAGTACAGTGCAGCTCTTATTTCTTTCTTCCTATGGTTGCTCAACCGCCACCTCCTCTGCCATATTAAACACTCAGTCAGTGTTCAGTCAGTATTTCTTGGCAACGGACCTGTCTTTTCTTGGGGGTGTCATGCTATAACGTTGCTCCTACATTGCTCGAATCAAAGCCCAACAGAAGCGGAGAGAGAGAGGAAGGCTGAAGTCCTCCCAGTCCCCCACCCACACACATTCACGTGCACAAATACACGGATGCAAACATGCACAAAAACACACTCAAGTACTGACATTACAGCTGAGACACACGCATCATAAAGCTGCAACATGAGGGTCACCTGTCCAATACTTGCCTAAACTAATAAGTGCTTCATTAGTTTGTATGTGGATACATATTGCTTAATATAAAGTCTTTGAGTAACTATGTGATTGCTACATGTCAGAAATCATTGTATACTAGGTTTTTTCAACTGAGAGGAGTCCCATCATCCGAACTACACGCTAACCTCTACACAAAGAAGGAGACCTTTGTCCTGACACTTAACCTTTTAGTGCACAGACAATACAAACATAACTTTTTTCCAGGAGGGATGGAAGCTATACTCTAGCAAGCTAATAAGCAGACAAAATGGCTGCAGTAATTTTTTTGAAACTATTCCAATAAGCTCCCACCGGGGAGAGAATCTCCATCTTATTAAACCAGTCATCCACTCACAGATACACAGTGATGATGCTTGCATAATAACTTTAAACAAAAAGAACAATCTCATTCACGAGCTGGGCTGACCATATTTTTTCTTTCCTGCTAAGTGATCTGCCATTGTGCAACAACAGTTCCATTCAAAATATAACATTATTTAGAAATGAAGCCAATAACCCGTTAAGATATATGAAACTCATTTGCGAAATGTTTGAGAAATTGCTGCCAGGGGGTTGTGGATGAATGCGGTCTCTGGTGCCAGTGCTGAGGATTCAGAAAGGGGAGGTAAATATTTCAAATAAGAATAATATCACCATGAAACCATTTGCAAACTTAAAGGGCAGACACACACGCACACGCACACACACACACACACACAATCTCGCAGGCTTTGAAATGACATGATATAAAAATGCTGTCCTTCACACTCTGCAGCTGATGTCTGATATTTCATCCTTGTTGTTTTATTAAAGATTTAAACCAGTTTACATCTCCAACAAATACAAATTAGCCAATTTCTCTGACACCCACTCTGATCTAATGGGGAAGATATGAAGAAGGGAGGAGAAAGGGATGGAAGGAGAAACTGAGATTGTGATGGTATATTATATTTCGGTATGTGAATTTAATACACTTAAAGAAAACATAATTTTAAGTTATCAGTGCTGAGCGGTGCAGTGTTACAGTCTGTTGGATATGACTTGTCAAAATAAAAGGATATGGGAATTCAGTATGCTCTTAAAATTCACAAAACAACTTTCTGTCATTAGTATTGAGCAGCTAATATAAGCATCCCCATTTAGCACTGTTTGTCTCAATATAATATGACTATTAATAAATGTATGCTGCTTTAATGTGAAGGTACAGTCTGTCTTATTTTAACTGCATTGAATGAATAGGAGGCCTCTCGTAGCACAACACCTACCATCATCTTATTTTGTTTCCTGTAACTTTGTGTATTGACTTCATGTGCCATTGTTTTATCTTCCGCATTTACTACATTTAATTTTTCTGTCTCATTCTGTCGTCGGCTCTTATGTCTCTGCTCCTCTGCATCCTCAAAGTCAATCGATTATCTCCATGGCTGAGGTTCTTGCTCTCGTCTGGGTATCTATCCTTGGCTTTCTGACCCGGGCCAACCCCCGCCTCACCCTGTGGCTCCTTCCGAACTTTGATGGCAGCATCCATATCCATGTCACCAGTCTGACACTGTCCGTCCTGCATCAATAAACATTTGGGGAGATTTTTCTAGGCTGAATAATTTATAGTGCATGATTAGAAACTCTATCCTGAGTGGAGGATCTGGTTGCTTGTATGTTTGTCTTGGATCTTTACAATAAAACATGACCCAGTCTGATTAGAAAGTCCGGTGCCACAGAGCTTGTAAGGGTGTGTGTGTGTGTGTACAAGTGTGTGATTGTGTGTGTGTGTGTGTGTGTGTGTGTGAAACCGTGTGAGAGAGAGAGAAAAGACAATTGGATGTAGGGTTTAGTTTTGTTCTGAAGTGGCTTTGGATGACCAGACATAGTAAAGAAAAACTCCATTAAGACATTTTCATTAGACCATGTCTGTGTGTTCTTAACACAGAGAAACACACACAAGGGAAACTGGCAGTGTTGGTGTGTTACATTTTTGTTGTCACCCTGCTCACTGAGACATCTTAGCCTTAATTATAGTTACAGGAAATTGTCAGACTGTAGAGGAGCAGTTCTGTATGATTTAATGAATCATAGACAGTCATACTGAATATTATTTCTTCAAAAATATGAACATTATAACCTCATAAAACAATTTATCATTGTATGACAAATAAGAAGCGCTTGTAAAATTGTGACAGTGATCCCAAAAATTTAAATAAGTACAAGTAAGTACCTGTCAAATTTAATTCATATGTGAACTTCATATCCACAGTTACAGTAAAGTACATATTTTAAATGGATACTGGTTACTGCTGAATATGTACTTGAGTCTTATATAGTTCAACAGTCTTTTTGTTTAGTTCATGTCAAGCTGTTTATTTCAACAACTTACTGAAGTTGATCTTACAGTACCACACTAACTCACCAGGGTGCCACCAGTGAAAAATAAAAATGTTGCACTGACAGAGAAAATAAAAACTTTAAGCCATTATCTTTATTTAAAATGTGCATCTGTACCAACAATTTGGGGTTATTTTTCTTATGATGCAGACACAGTCTGGAGCCTCCATCTTTACTATCAACATCTGAAAGGATACTTAACTTTAACTTTAAAAGTGATGCATTCTTCCCATCCCAGCACCCCGTCAGTTTTGCAAATTGCAGAGGAATATTCTGCATGTTCAAAATCTAAAACCTTTCAGTTTCTCACAGTTGATAGATGCAGATGTAAGGCAAGCGTCTGGCAGGCACTGTTGTCCTTCACTGGGGCCTGCTTCTCTTTGTGTTTCAGAGGGACAGTACAGAGAGAGCGCATCATGAACTTCTCATCATACAGTAGCTAGGAGTGTGTGTTTGGGGGTGGGGAGGGGGTGTTATGTTCATTAGCACAGTCAAAATGCCTGGAGGCATAAGCAGAGGAGGAGTGAGTGAGAGGGAGAGCGGGGAGGGAGGGGGTGGCTTGTATGGAAATTGACCAGTGTGCTGTAACTGTTCATCTGGTGTAGGCCTTTGAAGTGAGCTGTTCAACACTGCAGCCGGCCTTGTTCTTGATAATTGCCTAAATGATCTCCATGGAGCGCGGGGTTGTGTTACAACTGAACTAATCCAGGGGCAACCCGCTGATTTGACAGAGAGCTCTTCGCTATGTCAGTCTCCCCCCCTCGCCCAAACAACAGCCTATCTTCTATTCTGTTTCGTCTGTTTATTAGACTAACACAGCAGGGGGTGTCATGGTAGTGATGTGAGTTCTGGAGGCGCGAGGGTGGGGGTTAGGGGGTTCTGTTTGTTGTAGGGATGATGGCCTCTGTGCTCCCCAAGCTTAGCCACACGCTTAACCCGCGCTCCTTGACATCATACCCTCCGCTCGTCCCCATTGATATGTAAATGAGCAGCAGCCCCGTTTGCAAATGAGGGAGGAATAATTAGTCAGGAGCACTTAGCAACAACAACAATAATACACGTGTCTGATCCAGGCTGAGCTGCTCTCTCTTTGTCATTTGAGCTGCTGCTGGCAATCAGACAAGCCCCCCCCCCTTCCCCTCCATTGCAGCACCAGAGACACTGGTGGGTGGTGGGGCATCCACAACAAGTACAGTGTTTGGCCTTTTGGAGCCTCACCAGGGTTTAGGGAGCCAGTGGAGCATGGAGGCCAAGCAGAGCCCTGGGCCAAGAGCATAGAGTACAGAGCACAGCCTGGGTTGGAGACCTCTCTGGTATGCAGGGAGGTCAGAGCAGAGAACGAACCGGAGAGGAAGTAATGTGGATACCCTGAGACCTGAGCTTTACAGGTCCTGAAGGAAGAAAGAGCACCGTCACACACATGTCCATGAAAAAGGCAGTGCTTAAGTGGAAAAATGAAAGTTCAGTTCAATTTTCAACGAGGAAAGTAGCGTGTTAATGTGTGTGTTTGTTTGTCAGAAAGAATGAGAGCAGGAGAGAACATGAGAAAGTAACAGAGAGAAAGTTGATAAAAACAAAATGGCCGATGGGAGAAAAAAAAAAAGCAGCATCCATTTCGGGAATATGACTCAGTACCTTGACTGGGAAAAATAGATTATTATGTCCAATTTACATACAGCGCCAGTGCTTCAAAGAGGCGAGTGTCATGTTAGAACTCCGGTGCCAGGCGTAATGAAGAGCCCCCCTCCCACTGTCCCAGGACAGGCCCAGTGGCAGGGTATCAGGTAGACTAAGGTCCCATATAAAAGCGGCCCCTATGAATTATAAATCATAGGCCACTGGAGCCACAGCCTGTGGGATACAGAGGGGGTAAGAGGGACTATATTCCCGGAACAAAGGACAGCAATGGGAGGGGGTAAGGTGGAGAGGTGGTGGGTTAGTGTCATACAGTAAAAGTTTAAGAAGGACAGAGAATTTGATGTCACTGCTGCCGTTGTCAAACATACTGTAAGTCTGCGGTAACGATATTAAAACTCTAAACAATCAGCGCTTTAAAAAGTCCATACATGTAGTTACACTCGCTGTAGTTCCACCTGTTCATTTGTAGAAATACTGTAGAAACTGTAGAAATATTTTCCACATGTGTATTGTACCTCATGGGGAAGTAACACGAAGGGCTTAGATTTCAGAATATTTTCTCCATCATTTTGTGTATTGGCACACACACATGAGAATAAGCAAGAATGCACGTGTTCTACTTTATGCTTGTGTTCATGTGAAAAGATTTCTGAACCAGCTGGAGTTTTCTGGTCCTCCCCATTGGTCAGTGGGTCGTAGGCCTGGTTCAGTCAGAGGTGATTGAATAGAAATATTGTTTTTTTTTTTCTTTTTTGGGGGGGTTGGGGGGGGCATGCTGATGAAAGGTTGATTGATATGGTGTCAGGCGCTCTGTGATGGATTAAATTGTGTGTGCAGACGTGGCCCTGGCCAGTCATGGCTGTTGCTGCCTTTTCCACCAGCCACTGCTGCGGCAGCTTTAAGAAAATTTGATTTTCGCAGCTCAGAAACACACGGCAGCCCCTTTCTCTCCGCTGCCTGACTTCCATTTAGTTTGAGAGTGCACAAGTGATTCTTTATTGGATGAAATCTGCGCCGGATTGGATAAAGTGTTAGAGCGCTGAGCCATCTATCACTATCACCGCCCCAGCTCCAGTTTCATTTTAAAAGAAAAGAATAAAAGCAGAAAAAACAGAAAAGAAGAAGAAGAAAAACAGACAGCCATAGGATGTTGGAGATTTGAAAATTAACTGTGGCAAGGAAAAAAAAGATCTATCCTCCAACCACTAAGCCTGTTTCCTCTGTTGGAGGATACCAAGCTTTTCACTGTAGAGATGCCTCCATGACTCACTAGTCTCTCAAGCTCTCCTGACTCTCTGCTCCCATAATGTCTGCTGGCCAGCTCCATCCCTCACCTGTTCACACCCTGCTCCATAGGTCTAGTTTGTTTCACACAGTTGTTGCTTTTTCCTCCTCATATGATCCTTCGCACAACTCTGACATCTTGTGATACTAGTACAAATATGGCCTTGAGAAGAATTTACCGTGTGGCAGGCAGGATATATTTTGTTGAAACTGGACTAAATGTTATTTTACTGAATGCCAGTTGAAGCTTAAACCTTCAGTGCGACTACAGCAACATTATACTGGACTTAAAGTAAATCCTGACAAAACTGTAGCATGTATTCACTTGAAGTAGCTGGTTCTCTGATGGTGCTGTTGCAGTGATAACATTTTGAGATGCTGACCTGGTCTTGCTATATGGACTTACATGCTTTCTGATTTGTTTTGTCATATTTTTTCCCGATCTTTTTAAGCAATGTTTTTGTAATTAATATATATATCTTGGGTATATGTACAGCTTGTTATCAAAAGCTTTTTTTTTCCCATCCAAAGAAAGTATTAATATAAAAATAAATACACGCCATTTTCACTGAAAAGCACCTGTTGACAATTTAAAGTGAGTGTTTTGCATAGGAATTGTACCTTTGCACTTCTGTGACAGAAATATATTTATTCTGGATGTGACAGACCAGGTTGATCAAATAGGCTGTTGAACTGTTGGTCGCTTCGCAGCCAAGTCAGCCTGCAGACTTCTGTGCTCACTGACAGTGGGGAAGCCACAGTGTGACAAAACACCTGACCCCACAAACCACCACCCCAGCTACCCCAACCTACATCAATTTAGTCTAACTCATCGGGCCTGCATCTCTAGTCCATCCTATCCCAGCTCAGCACGGCTCAGTCTAAACCTGTGAGATAGTCAGACTTGTTTGTTTGTGCACATCTGACCATCTCCCTACCATTCATTTTTAAACACTATCCCTTATGTTCCCCTGCCTGTCCATTAGAGCTCTGCTGTATAAAGCAAATGGCCATGAATTTACCTCAGGGCGATGCAGACGAGAGCATCGGAAGGAAGGAAGAGAAGAAAAAAGAGCTGGGGGAAAAAAGGCCGCAAAAATTGTGAAACTCCTATGTATTTCATTTCGTCTTACATAATTCATTTTGAAATGCATCTTGGATGATGTAAATCTGTTCAGAGGCACCCTCTATTCCAAGCCTTTACCCTTAAATGTCTCTGTGGTTGGAGTGTCCTGAGGCAGTTTGGACCCACCAGCCTTCCCCACCCCCAGCCTTAATAAATCATTATGGAGCAGAGCCGCACTTATCAAGCTGGTCAGAGACCTCTAATGAGCGCAGGGACCACGACTCCGCACAGCCCCAGAAATATTTTATTAAGAGCACATTTAAACACACACCACTCAGGATGTATGACCACATTGGTGAGCCCCCTGTATCACATCTGCATCATAAATAGCAGGCCCGAGACCACAGACTGTATGTGAGATCCGCTCATTGCTTAAGCTGCCCACTGTGATGCAGCTAACTCTGTCTTCTAGTCTGGCTTGTCCACTGGCCGACGCTGAGTGCCCTCGATGGAGCGCTTGGATTATTTCCTGGATCCCGATGGCTCCTTTGGGGTCTTATGACCTTTGCTCTTATGCTCTAGTTATGATGGCCCTTCAGAGAAGAGAACATACTTGCAAGTCAGACTCAGGTCATCTCCCTGAGTAATGGTCTCCAGCTTCTTTATGTCCATTGTGTGCTTTATGTGTGAAATTGAATAGGCAGAAATATGAAAATCTACGTACTTCTTTGATGCAAACCTTGACCAAGACACAATTCAGGATTTTGTCGCAGTATGAACATTTTTTTTCTTTTAAATGAACCACTGAGCCCACTGATTCTTTTGAACTAAATATTATGCCAATCAAATAGTTCCCTCTTCTCTGTATCTCAGATTGAATTAATTTATCAAGTCAGATGCTGTACTAAATAGCTTTTACAGTTGTACAAGACAAAGGCTTAGTTCTGAACATGACATAGCGATCTTTTTCTTTATCAAAGCTTTGTCAAATCAAACAGTATTGTGATTGACAAAATGGCAGCTTGTATGGTGTGAGTTAAGCCACTATGTTGTACCTTAAAAAAAGTCCATGTGCTTCTGCTCATGTATTTTCCCTAATGAATTAATGCAATTTAAACCAGTAGGAGGTAAAATGAGAAATAGAAAGAGATCACAGGTTAAGGCCAGTCTCTTTGATACAGGCAGACTATCATTAAAGAAATGCTCAGGCTCTCAGCCATGAATCCACCATTCAGAAATACCTGACCTAGGATAATGGCAAGTACATTGTTAATGCATCATTATTTTAATAAGTTGGAAAATTACTTAGACCACTGAACAAAGTCAGAATGAGCAAGGACTCACTGACAGTAATAATAAAAGGTAAGAAAGTCTTTCTTTTACATTCCTTTTAAGTTTCCAACATCCAAGACTGAAGAAAACTAGTGAGAAAAAAATCATTACGCTGTTGTTTCATCTGACTCTTTTCTTCCCCAGCACAGAAACACCGGGCTGATTAAAGATGACTAAAAACTAAAACCGGCCAAGCTACGTACCTCTTCTCTTTCCTCCTCTCTTCAACTTTTATTTTTAATGGAAAATCGGCCCCGAGCTCGTTTACTCAGGAACAGAGGGATATAAATGTTTTAAAATTTAACCAAAAAAGAAAAAGAAAGGGGAGAAAATGGAATGGAAGAAGGAAAGGATAGGTAATAAGAGAAAGATTTTAATCTTAATAATTCATAAAGCAGTCCTTCAATCCCCTTTTTCTCTCTGCTGACTGGTGTTTGATGAAGATACAGGCTTTCTCTCTGCTGGGCTCCAGCAAGGTAAATGTTGTGCGGTGTAGATAGGCCTCCGATAAGGCCAATATATGAGACACTTACCAGCGGGAGTGGGAAAACGGTATTACCCAGGCAGAACATAGGGGAGGAGAACGGAGCAGGACTGGATCAGAAACAAGGTTAGAATGGCAGGAAAGGCCCTAAGGGAAGCCAGGCAAGACAACAGCTCAGACTGCACACTGATTGTAGCACCTAGGGTCGCAGGGTCAGTGAGAGGGTGGGACATGGATACTTAAATCTCTGAGAACCTATTGGAAACTATTGGAAACCAAAATTTAACTAGCTTTGTTGGTAAGACATTGCATTTCACTAACATGATGTATCTCTTTCAATCAGCACTGCCTTTCTGCTCAAATAAGATCTTGTATATTTTGTGCACAGATGGTGTAATTATTGTCCAGGATTCACAGTGAAATGTTGAAATGTACGGTGGTTTGTAAAAGTATGTAGAAAATGTGCAGGCTGAGAGTGTTGAGAGAGAGAGAGAGAGAGAGAGAGAGAGAGAGAGAGAGAGAGAGAAAGAGATGAGGAGGAAGGAAGAGGGCTTTGCTGCTCTGAGGTACAGCCCTCTGATCTCCTTTTAAGTTGTGGCCCAGCATGCTCAGCAACACAGCCAGTCAAACCTGCAGCCCCCCAGGGTTCAAGCTCTGCTCAAAGGGTTCTCCTCTCTGAGCCTCCTCTGCGTAACCGCCAGGCCACGGCTCCTTTCCACCTCAGTGATCACACACACACTCCCCGACCAGGACTCGCATGTTGACACTGTGTTTGAGGAAGCGTTCTGTGATAATGTCCCAGTATTGATCAGCTATCTGCGATGATAGCTGTTGGGAAAGCGACCTGAATTCAATCTGGAATGATTGTTAATGCTGGGTAGGTGGCTCAGCCTGCGGTCTGCCATAGTGGGGGTGAGGGTGTCGGGGTCCAGGGTTCACCAAAGGTGAGGGGCCCTCCTTCCCATCTGTAGTCCTGGGAGTCAAGTTCAGCCAGAGGGTCTATGGGGGACTGGAGGTCTGGACGCCATGTCCATCTGGATCAATCTGCATACAGAGGCCAGCTGACTGAGACGGCCCCTCCTGGTTAGTGACAGGAGAAGATGGCTGAAGGGAACGGTTGATTTGGGAAATGTGATTTTTCTAAGCAGTAGAGAACTGAGCTGCTGGCCTTTATATTTGGTTAATGCAATGCAAATTGATTTTCAACATCACCATCATTGCTTATATCTCACTGGTTCATGTTTATTTGACTTACAGTATGTATGTAATGGAAGGATGCGGTCAGTAATTACTTTATTTAAAAAAAAAAATGATGACACTAAAATAAAGTGACGGTAAACTTGGCAACTTAAATACACACTTATAAAAATTAAAAGCATTTAAAAAAAAGCACATTTGAATATAAATGTCAATTTTACACATTTTTGCTCTAAGGGTGGATGCTGACAATTGTTTTGTTTGCAAGTAGATGTCATGCATTTGTGAGTGTGTGTGTGTGTGTGTGTGTGTGTGTGTGTGTCTGTGTGTATAAGGCATTCATGAGATTAGTGTGAACCTTGTCCTCCCTGAAGGTGCAGAGGCCAGGCACACTGCCGCCGCTCATATGCATCTCTTTTATGGTCTATTGTGTGTAATCACAGTCCTCTCGCTTCTCAGTGCCAGACTTTTGACCCTTTTTATTTTGCTGTCCATTTTCAGCTGCCCCGCAACCTAACAGGCATTAGACTACTGAACAGATGTGCAGGGGGCAGCCAGTAAATGCTAATGAGGTTCTTCTGAAAACACCAGATCCTTTTCACAGTCTGTATGACAGAATGAGAAAAAGTAGTTTGAGGCACGTTGAGTCCAGTTTTGGTCAAATGATGGATTTAATTAAAAAAAAGCTTTAATTATAGCTAAAACTCATAAGCCACTGTGTGTATGTGTGTGTGTGTGTATGTTTGTGTGTGTGTCTGTCTGTGTCGGTGCGTGCACGTGTCTGTGCGCGTCTCCAACATGCAAGTGCGTGCATGTGCGTTGTGGCCGTTCGTGCGTCTCTGCATGTGTGTCCCCAGGCTAGACAAAGCATGCTACTCCTTGGCAGTTCCCCCCTGTCACTGCAGAGGCCTCAGTGTGTGAGTGCGAGTGTGTGATCAATCTCACGTGGACCAGTCATGGTGTCAGGGCAGCAGTGGATCTGACTCTCCCTCTCTCTCTCTCTCCCTCTCTTCTCTCCTCGTCTCCCATTTCTCTTCCCTTTTCTCTCTCTCTCTCCTTCTCTCTCTTGCTCCTCTCCATCCATCCTTTTCTTTGACTGTGGGACAGTAGGAGTGCCGGGTCAGGAGCGAGCCTATAGAGCGCCCATCTTTCTGGAGGATAATTAATGCATGCCAAGCTGGAGGGCTGATCCCGCCACCGGACTGCTCCAAACAGGTACCTGTGCCTTCCTTTTCTGCGGAGCTGCCCTGCTCTGTTTCACTTTGTCAACTGAGCTTTGCTGACTGACTGATTTGCTGACCAGCACTCACTCATGCTTTCACTTTTTCACACTGTCTGTCTCTCTCCCTCTCTCTCTCTCTCTCTCACACACACACACTTATACACACACTGTACACAGCATGCACGCCCATTACTGAGTAACTTTTAATAGTGTTTGCTGGAGTGAGAATAGCTTGGTTTCCCTCTTGATCTACATTGTGTGGGTTTACAGGTTTACAGGTGTAGAGTTAGAGAGACATGTTTTATGCTCTGAGGTGGCAAATGTCATGTTTTTCAAGTTGAAGTGGGTTGTCTTTACTGCTCTGGGCTGTACTAGGTGCTTCTACACCTCTGATCGCCTCTGATCGACTTTCTCAAAGGTTACAGCTCTTCTCTTTACTGTGATTTTGTGTATTTGATGTGTTATTCCTCGCTGAGATAAAAAAAAACAAAATATGTGGCAAACTGTGATGATTCTGAAGCAGTTAAATCTGTTTGACTTGCTTTGCAACATTGTTACTTTTTTACCCTGAAGTGGTTTCTGAAATGTTGCAGTTCTTTTCAAAATAACAAATTCATAAAACTAAGATAGAAATAGGAAGATTTATATTTTCTTAAAGGCAGTAATGGTTAGTAAAGGCAAAATTTACTTAACTTACTTTTTCCTACATTTCTAATTTGTTTAAACATTAATGATACATTGTGATTATTAACATCATGGTGCATTCGTTAACATAGTGACAGACATGATAGTTTTCTATATGATTGTTGTATGAATCGTATTTACGACTGATTTAACAGCCATTCATCATACTCACGTAACTCAGTGGAAGAATATAAAACTGATATCACATGGAAGCTTTAGTTTCAGCCACTGCATTACTACAAAGTTGTTTTTTTGTTAAGTTTTCCCTTTCCTGTTAGTTTGGATTGACAGACTGGATCAACTTTCAGAGTCCTGTAGGCATGTAGGCAAGCAGCAAGCAGAGGGAAGAGGAAAAGGTGTTTCCTGTAAATGTCACTTTCATTTTTAGATGAAGAGATATTTTTCTAAAGGGTCAGCACAAGAATTCATGGTAGGTGCTGCTCTGGAAGCTTTGAAGGGGGAAGGGGGGCTCATTTGGAAAGCACATGACGTGCTTTAAGAAATCTTAACATTTTTTCTGCTCAAGTACCCACCTGTCAAATGTGTTTAAACTGTCATCATGTATGGTGTTGCATTGTAATATAACTTAAGTAGCATTCCAATTATTAGATGAGGCTAGGTGACGCATTTAGAAGTTGTTTTAAACTTAATTTGCACGTACACATCCACCGGTCCAAAAGGTTAATGGCTGACAAATTAACCCCTGCAGCATTATCTTACAAATGGCCTGCAGCATATGATAACCTATAATCAATATCACCAATTACGTGTCAGACAGAGGCTATTGGCCGTGACCTGTCTCTCATGAAGAGACTTTCTGAGGAAACAGGATCTCCTCCACTATGCAGATGCAGGATCTCTCTCATTCTGATGTCATTACAGACACCTGGGACCACCTATCATCCACTGACTGCATCCATGCATCCGATTCTGTTGCTTCACAACCTTCTACCCTGCTTTTTATTTCTCTTCTTTCTCTTCTCCTTCATCTTTGTATCGTCTGCACCTTCATCCATGTTTTCTTCTTATTCGTGTTCTTGTTTTCCTCTTTCTCTCTGTCTCCTTTTTTTTAAAGTCAATCTGGTCTGTCTTCAATTTTAAGTGTAAGAAAATGATAAAAAAAAAAGTTTGGGTGTCCCTTCAGTATAGACTATAGCATTTTTTAATCTCACACATATTTCCATATGACATGACAATCTGTCTTGAACCTGTATGAACAGAAATACCTGAAACATATTTTCTTAATTAATTTAAATTAAATTGTTATAACCTTAGATATATCCTTGACCATTTTTTTCAATTGTTGCAGTGATTTGTGTCATTATCTAATTAGACAAAATGATTTCAGATATATATAATTAGAATATATACATACTTTAATAACTTCAGTGATGAAAGTCAGAGAAACTGCATGATTGTTTCTTCTCTGAAGTGACATGACTGTGGACAGGACATTAACGAGGCATCTCATGTGCAATTCAGTCCAGCAATCTGTTACAAGAACTGAGCTTCCAGCTGCAATTGAAACAAAATCAAGTGATTGTGTCCCTCCCTGAAAGCAGCAGCATCTTGCAGATAATCGCATCTCTTCAGTGTCTCTTATTTTCCTGAACAGGCCATCCCACAACTCCAACTGTTACATCACAGTTACACAATTAATTGGCAATTAATTAATAAATAAATATATAAACATAAACAAGCGTACACTGTAACTTTTACCGAGTGGTTTTCAAATAAACACGTAGGTGCCCCATAACTGCAGGCTCATTTACTAAACATAGCATTATACACAATTTTTTAAGGGTTCACAGGTTGTTAATTAAGTCGAGCTACTTCAAAATTGCAACCAGTGTTTATCACCACTGTACTGTTTTATAGCTTGAACATTTTTTTTTAAAGGAATAAATAATAAATGTTAATAACAAAAATTGTGTGTGGCAAAAGCTTTTGATTGCTTTAAGTAACGAACACGTGTCTAATTATGGCCCTCAGCACGCAGCCTCCGATACAACAGTAACTTTCAGCTTTAAAAATTAAAGCTCGTTGATTCTTGTGTTCACTCAGCGCCTTAACGATTTAAATAGGCAAGTAAAAAAAGGGCAAATTTCAACTGAGGCACATATGAGCCATTCATCTATATTTATGAAATGCGGGACAGGGCTGCCTCTTGTAAACAATGTGAGATTGAAAAAGCAAATTAAATTTTGAGTTCCTAAAATTTGCAGTGACGCATTTAATTTTTATTTCTGTCAGGTTTGTCTAAATTCACCGTAATTGTGAATATTGACAGATAATTTTCAACTAGAAATCATCAAATGTCTGCATGGCACCCTGAATACACCTCAGAAATAGTAATTAAAGCCACACTCTTAACTCATTAACTCATTATTTTATTAATAATAATAATAATGATAATAATAATAATAATAAAGGCTTTTTAATAATATTATTATTTTTTACTGGACTATTTCGGACTGGCAGAGAGGCATCCAGACAGCAGGCGCTGCTGTCTGTGTCCTCCCGGATCTGTTAATGGTCACTGGCTGCAGAGACCTTGAACTTCACCGGAGCTGGTTGGGGTTTCAGTATGCGAGGGGGGGAGCTGAGAGCCATATGCCTCCATGTGACTGCTGTGGCACCCAGCGCAGAGTGAGTGATGCTCACCGGCTCTTGTGGTGAGGACAAATACCCACTGGTTCTCTGGCCCCTGAATATCTCTCTAAGAATGATTATTTCTGTTTGTATACGCTTGTTCCATTTCTTTGGGACACAAATCTGTCGCGATTATGAATTTGCTGCATTCCTCTGATTCATTCATTCAGTGCGTTACATCACTAATGTCTCGGTATAAAAAAAGAAACGTCCAGTTTATGAGATTCATTAAGAAATCCAAACTGAAATTGATTGCAAAATATTTCCAGGAAGGCATTTATTTCTTACATTTTCGCCTGAAAGGCCTAAAATTTACATGACACAGTCAGCGTGCAGATGGTTTCAGCTGTTGGGGCCTATAAAATATTCAGCCTGGAATAAGGTATAAGTGATGTGTCGTGTACGAGTCAAAAGGGGGGTTAACTTAGAGTGGGCTCCATCCACCCTAACCCTCATCCGGACTCTTCCTGCTGGCCAGACCTGCTTCACATTTAGGCCCATCTTTGCCCTTCATGGTTAGGATGGCACACAGAGAGAGGGGGGGCTAATAGCTTACTGTAACCAATATAAATAGAAACATGCAGGCAATTAATTATTTCTTTTGCTCTTTTCTAAATGTCGTGGTGGAGGCTCGGCCGTTTTTTTTTTTCAAACACGGACTATTTTGTTTCACAAATGTTAATTGATTAATGATCAAACATTCTCTCGAGTAGATACATTTACATCCTGCATTGATGTTTCAGGTTGCTATTTTTGTTGCACATCAATTTTGGCTATGTAAGACTACAGGCCCTATCCTCTGTACGATATGTCAGTTCTTGCAGTAACTATGATGTCATGTTTGAAATCCCTTTGGTCTTTGGGTGACTGAAGGTAACTCTTAATAATGAGGACTAAATAAACATTATTATTTCTTTCTTCTGATGGGGAGGAGAGGGAGTTGAGACTAAGGTGAGGGATAAATAAATGATGTCTCGAGTTGAAACTTGAAAACAAACTCAGGTAGATAAAACGTCTGATTGTGGCAGGTTCAATATGATTTGTTTGCCAAATCAGCGTCAACAAAAAAATCCTGGTTATAGTCAAATGAGGCCCGATTGCTTTAGCTTTATTATAAAGATTTGCTATTGCCGTTTAGACTGATAAAATGACAGGACGGTTTGGCAAAGCCCTGCATAGCATAAACAGTAGGCCTATACCTTACACTACACTGAACTGGCACTGCATGATGCTGTCTTTGAAAATGTTCAGGTGCCTATAAAAATCATATAACGAGTTTCACATAAAATAAAATGCTTTGTTTCCGTTTGTTCATGCAGAAATGTATATTAGTAGAATTTATTAAGATAAATCTTTTTTTTAAATAATGATAAAACAGTGATAAAAAATATTTTAGATTTGAACTCTAGGAGTCTTACAAAATAAAATGTAGGTCCACCGTGTTGCTCGCAAGCTTGGGCCTAATTGTTGTATTCATGCTAACAAGTGTCCTATTAGAATATAATGAATATTAAATAGACGGAATAAACTTGTCAGTTTCAATTGGATCACTCGCCAAATTCCTCAACAGTTGGCCCGCGAGGCAATTAATACAAGCTATTACCCCGCGATAAAGCCTAATTAGCCCCGATTAGTTCAAAAAGAGAGAGGGGGGGTGGTGGCTAATTGAAAAATCCTTCAGTATTGTAGACACGGGGTCCTTATAAGCAGCTCTCAGTGGTAAATACCATTCACATTCAAATGAGAGTGACAAAGTTTGGCACAGAAACAAGCACACGTCCGCCTCCCGGCCTCCCAGTCTGCCTTTAAAAAGGCGCTCCGCCTTTTGTTAACCTGACACGTGTTTAGAGGACCGTTATTTGGTTAATTCTGTAGGAGGATGGCAGCGTGCCCGACAAGCATTGGAAAAGAAACCCAACCCCAAACACCAAAAAAAAAAGAAAAAAAAGAAAAGTGGGCTCTAATTAAAATGATATCCTATGATGTTTTTGCCTTTGTCTTTTCTCTGACATTCAAATATAACAACAACGCCCGCAAACACGCGCGCGCACACGCGTGCCAACAAAAGCACAGTGCAAGAACAATCTCATTGAAATCAAGAGGGGGAGTGTGTGTTAAGAATGGACTTTAAATGCATTTAAGCTACAGTATAGAGAGCAGAGCCTTGCACCTGTCTCCCTCTCGCTGGAGATTTGCACCCCTCCTGCTGCCGGCATTGAGGAGTCGCTCTGTGTGTGTATGTGTGTGTGACTGGCCATGCATGTCATATTTTCGACCGAGACACACACACTCACACACGCAAACGACGCCTTTCCTGCGGCATTTGTCTCTTTCTTGTGCATTACAGTGAATATGTGACCTAAATAACCACTTTCTTGTCTGTTCCTCCTTTTAGACTTCTCATAAGAATAATCCGTAATTTTGCACGTTTTGTTGCATCTGCCACCCCCCCCCCCATGATGTAGTCTTCTTTGATGAGTGTAATATTAACATGATAAGGAGATGTCAATGAAAAGCTCTCTACCTGACTGAGCAGATGGCTCTGTGATGCTGGGTCTAATGTAATATTAATGCATGCAGGGCTTGTTTCTTATCAGGAAAGATCTCTCCAAAATTGTCCTCCACAGGGACCCACTTAGAGTGAAGCACACATAATAGAAATGATCACTCTTTTTTAGCCTGCATCTGAAAGATATCACACCACTTTATACAGTAAGTGAAGTAAGAATTTGAAAAGCCTATAGTTCATTTAGGCCTAGCCTATATTTTTGGACTAATACAAGCATGTTTTGTAGTTAAATTTACAAGCTAATTTTCAGCTTCTATTAAACAACAATTTCTGATGAAAAAATCAAGTCTAACTTGCCCAAATAAAAAAATAAAATAAAAAATAAAAATGAATAAATTAAAATTTTGCATTTTTATCTATGATTTAGGTTGGTGTTTGGACTGAATGTACTACTTCTAGGTGAAATTTAACAATTAAAAATTAAGAAAATAAAAATGTATTGACAAGAAATGCCAAAAGAATCAGTAATTGAAATTATTTTAACTTTTAAATTGGATTAATCCCAAATCACAACATTTTTCACAGAATAAGTTTTGGCCTTTTAATTTTGTTGCTGTGATTAATTTGGAATCAATTGGCTATTTTTGTGTTAATTACAGATCCTTTTACATTGCCCTATATTTCTCTATTTTTTTTAATGTATGTATAATATCTTGAAGGACATCTTAGTAGCACAAGAGGAAAAATCTACATAGGGCCTGAATATTAAAATAAATTTTGACTTCTAATCATCTTCCGTTCAGGGCAGTTAAGATGTATTTGAATGAATCATGTTGTCAGTTGGAGGTATTGATTGTAGGATTGCAAAGGTGTAAGTAAAATGGAGTGTTGATGCGTCTGCTCTGGGCTGTGCCCTGTGAACAGGGAGGACCCGAGGATAATGAGGCATAATGCTGCCTGAGACAGGGCCTCCTGCAGAATAAATCCCAAATTATACCCCAAGCCAAGTGAACATTCTCCTGGGGGCCACAAGGTCAAGTCCACGACCCCTGACCCCAGAGAGTCTGGGTCTGGAGAGGAGGTGAGGCAGGAGTCTGAACATGGCTGCTGCTGCTGATGATGATGGTGAAGGAAGTGCCTGGGACCTGGTTGTTGTCCGTGTCTGCAGCCTGCTGTCCTCAGCCCTGCTCCTCCCTGCTTGATTTTAGCCAACACTCCATCTATTATTTAGCAGACTTATTAAAAGTTATTTCAGAGCCATCAGGTCCTGCCAGATGACCTGAGAAAGGGGGCCTCCTGAGTGGCCAGACAGACTGGAAAATCCAAATGGACACAGTGGAACTGCTAAAACACACAGGCTCAAAACAAACAGAAAACACTGTCTGCATTATTAAGAGGTGCATTCACTATAGAAGAAATAAGAGCTCTTCAATATTTCACAAGTGCAATCTCAAATATAGATGAATGTTTAATTAAAGCCAACTTTTGCAGTATATGTAAGAGAAAACTAAATAAAAGCACGAAATAGTAAATAACATTTTAGAGAGGTACTAAAATAAAAAAAAAATACTTTCACAAATAAACAACTTTCAGCATGTTGTACAAGCAAAATCATTTGTCATAATAAATCATGTAAACAAGTAAAATTTCAAAACTTTAGAGATTTTAGTTAAATAAAGCAGAAATCAGCCATTATTGTGAAAATGTGAACAATGGGAATGCACAAAAATATAGTTTTAAGCTTTACAATATTTTAAATTTGAAATCTTAATAATTATTTAGTTAAATAAAATTGTTAGTGTCAAAAAACCTCTAAATATGTTTTATCTGTGAGTATTTAAATACAACAACAATAAACCCAAAGATTGAAGAGAAGAGGTTTTTATTTTGAATCCCTTTAGAATGCTATTTTAATTTCATAACCAATAAAAGCAGCACTCAGTTCAAATGTATTGGCTTATCCTTAGGAGACTGACTTAACCTATGGCTGGACACAGCTTTTTCCTTGGTCTGTGCATAGTTTTGAATATTCATATCTTTGTAGAAGAAGCATGACATAACCTTTTCCCCCTTAATGTGATGTGTGCACATGCACTTCCCAGCTGTGTCCAGAGAGGGCGGGTCTATCATGGGGAGTTGGGGGTGGGGGGTGGTGGTGAACGGCGTACAGAGCAGGAGCTGGCCGAGGCGGAAAGGTCAGGGGAGGCAGGAGACAGGCGGGCTGGCCGACTGCTAAAGCTTTGAACCTAACAGATGGTGAAGGTTAGGTGACGTCCCCTCGCCTGGCCTTTCCCCAGTAATTGAGGATAATTTGAGCACCAAAGAGAGCAGGCCTGTCCACTGTCAGGCCCAGAGAGGAGAGACGAGGTTAATATGAAAATGATTTTGCATTACGGCTGGCTTTGTGAGGCTGGCCGCAATCCTAATCCTGGCCTGAGGCAGCGGGAATGAAGAAGTGTCACCCTGGGTCCAGGCGCCACGCCACGCACATGAATACATCTCCAACCCATGGCCCTGTGCCCCCCATTAACCAGCACTCTGCCAGGACCGATTACACACTCCCACTCAGGAGCCTGGCAGGCTTTGGGGGCGTTTTAGGGAGGCTTGGGAGTGAACCGACATCACCCCTTATCCCATAAGAACAAAAGAGGTGCAGAAAGGCCATGTGATATCAATGGGGATTTTTCACCTCTCCCCACAGCTACTGTAGCTGAGCACATCGCTCCTTCTTCACAACTAAACTTGGATCACTTCATGGAAGTTGTTAAAATATTCTAAATACATTTTGCTATCGAAAAAAAACTGTGCAAATGATGCGACATATAACAGCCGGTTGGATCATGTATTTTTCCTCACACTGTGGAGAAACACTAGATTTGTAACATGACTAGATTGACTGGACTTCCCCACAGCACAAGTCTGTCAAGTTGCAACTGTGGGACCAATTCTGTCCAGAAAGTTGCCTCTTTGGTGTGATGAAGTCATTTACAACTATTGATCTAATAGTCAAACTGGGCATGTTAACCTGAAGAGCCTTGGAGGGAGTTTCTGGGAAAATGGAGGTGCCCCAGGGACCCTCTCATAAGCTCAAGCAAGACACAATAGACAGAGATGTAATTTAAAATGTTAGCTGTGGCCTGGGCCCTCTTATAAGTCGGTATAGCGCTGCAGCCCTGCCAGAGCTTCCTGGATCTATTCTAATAGTAAAAGTTTCATAGCGAAAACCAGTTTTTGTTGGCTTGAAATACTGTATGTGATTAATTAAAAGTAGCTTTCACTGTAAAATAGGTCTTTAAATGTGCAGTAAATTAACATGATGGAAGCCAAATGTAAACATCACTGTTTATACAGGTAGATGAGTTAAGATTAGCATTTTTAAGAGAACTCCTTGAAGATATGAGCATTTGTCTTACAATGCAGAGCACACACACACACACACACACACACACACACACACACACACACACACAGAAAAGGCTTAGTACAAGAAGAAACAATGCAATGCAAGGAATACAGTAAAATGTTTGCCAAATGTATTAATAGTTGTAGCATCTTAATTATAAACCAAATATTTGTTGTTCATTCTGAGACTCAGTGTTTTAATCAGTAAAAGATATGAGATATTTCATACCCAATGAGAATAGTAAAGATGAAAGTTTTATGTAGAGTGTCAATGGTCACGGCAGTTATCAAATATATTCCCAATGTGTACAGTTTGTTTGTCCAATACTCACCTTCCAACTTACTGTTTGTAATAATTCACTCTTTAATTTTGTTGTGTGAAAAGTGCCCAATATTCTGTTACAGCTCTGTATATGAATGTGTGTGTGTGTGTGTGTGTGCGTGTGTGTGTGTGTGTGTGAAGTAGCTGCTGTGTTGTGCTGTCGAGCTGGGTGGCCCATGGGCTCCCCCAGGTGTAGTCCAGATGAAGGGGTCTTTACTGGGGCGTCCCTGCTGCTGTGCCCTCTGCTTGTCCGTCTTGTTCCCCAGGAGCGCCAAGCTTTAAACTAGCTCCACAGCCTGTGACCTCCTCCTCCAGCACAGCCTGTCTGAGCAGGAGAGGAACCCTCCCAGCCCTGGAGGATAGTCCCCGGCTAACTGCAGTCCCCATCCCTCTCCACCTCTTTCATGGCCCTCCCTGCACATGGGAGCCGCTGTGGAAGTTTTAGTAAACTGAAACACATTCAAGTTCATGTACAGAATGGGGATTAATAGTGATTTATTGGCTCAGCTCACAGCACTGATTTTGTTAAAGTAGAATAATTGTCAAAGATGAAGGAGTTTGGTTCAATAGGGCAAGCAGAGGGGTGCTCATCCTCTCCTTTCTCCCTCCATCTTTCTCTCTCTCGCCTCTCCACCCCCCTTTGCTTTATGGGGATTGGTCAGTTGTCAAGTCAGTTGTACCGTCTGAGGAAGAAGGGTGAATGAAAATTGTAGACTGCTTTCCTAAACAATGAGAGAAACAACTGTGCAGCTTACAGGCCCAGAGATACACAGACACACACACGCACATGCACATATTAGTGGTATGATTGAATTTTATTTCTACCATATTTGGTGATGCAACTCATATTTCAGTAAATCACAAGAAAGAAAATTTTTCAGGCGGTTCAAATTTTATTTATTTGTTCTCTCACCAGGGGTGTATTTCTTCAACTTTTTCTGCTGTAGTCAGAGATGTTATCTTGCATGTGTTTTCTATTTTACATGTGCAAGTTGGAGACCTGGGAAGAACCAGTGGCGCAACAGGGCTTTCAGTATTATTGTCTTCTGATTATTTCATTTTTTTTTTGTGCTCCAATTGGAAAAATAACATTCATCGTTCCTTTGACCTACAAGATCATGGCAGAAAGTATGTCTTTGAAAAGTAAAACAAAAAATCCACTTTTAAATAAGATCAATTGTAAACAAACCCAGGGCAACCCTTTGAAAGGCCCCGCCAAGAGATTTACCTTGCCCTGTGGCAAATAATATTTCTTGAACTGGGTTTAAATTTCAAGTGTCTTGGGTTTATAAAGACCTGGAACAAAAGAAAGCCAGTCTCTGAACAGCAAATATTATCTGCTGGTTGGGCAAGATGTCAAGATTGCCTTTTTGTTGTCTCAAATACAGGGCCAGATCTAGTGTCTGGCAAATCCCAGAATAAACCTCAGAATATATCCCTATTTACTTGAATTTAGTAGGATCACTATAAAACCACATCTGCATGCACAGTTTGAGATAGACCTTATCAGTATGTTGAGCTGTGTCCTTTCAAGACTTCTTTAAATTTAGCTTTGAACAATGTAAAGCCCCTGCCCAGCTTCCCTTTCTTCTTAAAAATATTTATTAATTTCTTGGTTGTTTGCAACATTTTCTATTTTTCCTGCTTTGCAAGAATTGTTAAAACCTGAGTGCTTTTATGGACTACATGTTTTTAGGCTCAGCATATTGTACACAATTAGAATAACTTCATTTTTAACAGTTTCCACTTGTGTTATGCACTATGATTTGCTGATTAATTACAGAAGGAAAAAAAGAGATTGTGCTGGCTCGCTCTGTAATAGCTGTCTTTCAGGATGATAAACATAGCAATAACTATTTACTTTTTCTTGGTAATAACACTACTAGGAAACCTGTAATCTGTAATGACCTGTTCCCTTGATCAGTCTGATATCGAGCCATGATGAAAGCATATGGGAATTTTTTATAGGGGCCTGGTGTGACATCCATTACTCCTTAATATCCTGCAATCTTTCCATTCTCCTCTCTCCTTTGCCCCCAAAATCCCCAACTCTGGGAATATAACACCCCACCTCAGCACGCACATTCCCACCTCTTCATTCTGCCTGCTGCGACACATTTCGTCTTTTGTTTGTTTGTGTTATTTAAAAAAAGAGAACACATCACAGAAGAATGGCTAAGTAATCATAAGAGAAAGCTGCTGCTGAACCTCTGAGTCACTTTTCTTTTAATTGGATGCAGCTTTTAAGTGAACTTCAGTGGCTGGATAGAGGGAGGAACAGTACTGTGTGTAATTTGGTTTTCCTTTGTAGTGAGCCCTTGTCAGAGCCAAATAAACCCAGTGCAGCTCACCGACCGGGCAACCTTTCCCTGCAAACCATTGCACCCCAGCAAGAGAGCCTTCTCTGTCATCTGATGTTCCACTCTACTTAAAACAGAGCAGAGGGGGGGGTGGATTGTGGGGTGTAGAAAAAAAAAGAGAGAAAAGCAACGGTCCCGCTATCATCATTTTATTTGGATTTTTTTCCCCATCCCATTCTTTAATCCCTCTGATGAAGTCTGGACAGGCAGAGGCATGCTCTCGCAGACAGCAATTTCACTGCACCATATGTGCCTCACACATCGGATGGCAGGGAGGAGAGGGGTCTGTCGGGAGCACAGCCAGGAGAAAGGAAAGGAGAAGAAAATACACGACATGAAATCCAGAATGGGCTGCAGTCAGGGCACACTGATACCCCGAGATGTTTTGTCTGCAGCATCCGCTTGTGCTCCTTTAGCAACGTGCCCGTCATGCATTTACCATTACAAAAACGCACCGAAGGAAGCTTGTCACAAATGATACTCGACCTGCTCTGGAATATCAACACTTATGCAGGTAAACAAATGAACCAGGTACTCACACAAAAGGAGCCAGGTACCCACACAAAATGGTGGTAAGCTGTGCGCTGCTTGGCCCCTCCCCGCGCTGAGGATGTGGTGCCGACACCCTGATCATGTGATTAGAGAGGATGGAAAATAGCTGCGCGTCTACTGTGGTTTGCCTTCAGACTTCCCTGGTTTACCCGTCCGCCCAGAGGAGATGCCTTTAATTTACTGTAGACAAGCATCGGTGCAAGACAGAAGGACAAATAGAGGGACAACTAATATTTATTCAGACATGGACACTATAGTTTTGCAAAATGCTTTAGATCAGACATACATTACCTATTAGATTTTGAGGCCAAAAATTTAATTTTGCTTTAATTATATATGTAATATCTTTTAGCACTATAGTAATAGTATAGTAATAGTAAGTAGTAATAGGTCTGGTGTAATGGTTGTGGACTAGCCAAATATGTTTGAATGTACAGACATTAAGAACCGCATCCTACAGAAAGAGATGCATGTTACTGTAAAGGGGACAGAAAGGGGAAAGGGAATGGGTGGAGGCTAAAATAATTAAATTTGGGTCAATAGACCTTGCCCAGTTACATGCAAGGGGAGATCCATAACCCTGCTTGTTCCTTGATCTGTTTGCATTTTCAGCACACTCTGTGCTGACCAAGCAGGTTGCTCCTTAAATCTCACACTTGCTTCCTATATACATAATATATCCATCTCATATCCTCCAGACCTGTTTACTCCACCGGTGAAATATGTGTGGACCTCAGGAGGGACGCACTGCATTCGTTCTTCTCTCAGAGAGGGAGAGAGAGTGCAGAGGAGAGGATGTTAGCGAGGATGGGGATGGGGATGGGGGGGGCAGAAGGTTACACTTAAGCCCTGATTGGGTAGTATGTAATTAAGGCTGCATTTGGCAGCTTTCAATTTTAGGTGAGAATTGAAGGGGAATTAGAGTGACTGTGTCTATTACTAAGCTCACCTGAGAGCTCAGGAGCATGTATCAGTTCTCTGAAGCTCAGTCCTGTCTTATAGATTACTCCACAATGGGCTGGCCGGGCTCACTGACACTGAGATGCTGTTAAGATGGGCTGGCATCATTCGAGTGAGTTCAGCCTTCCTGCAGGAGGAAAACAAACTACAATTAATTGACTTCATTTTGATGAAGATGCTTTGATTAAACGACTTTTGCTCACTTACAGAAACAAGAAAATAGAGCACAGTGGTTCCCGGCTGTTAGCAACCAAGCCACTACTGTGAAACATTCTTCACAGTAACGCATCACTATCATTGCATCCATGCCGGGTTGGACAGCGGCTCCAGCGAATCGTTTTAAATGTATTTTAAATGGCAATAATAAGGCCTGCTGAGTGATTGATGCTGTCAGCGTACAGCGTATACCTATGCAAGCCTGGGCCCAGCAGGTGTAGATCAGCAGCATATTAGACAGACAGGGGGAAATGTGGCACGCATGTGGCGATGTCTGGGAGAGGAGACATACATCAGCTGTCCCTCAGCAGCGGCAATACAGTACGTACTGTTGCTCCTGGAAGTGTGGTAAGAGCTCTGCCCAGGAGGATCTGTATAATGCTCTTCATTTGCTGCAGGGGAAACTGAGACATCCCAGGGTATTGATCCAACTATTGACATCATTTGACGGTTCCTTTCAAGCATATTGTTAGGCTGCCAAGGAAAGTGAGTGAAAGTGTATAGGGGTGATCTCTCTGTCATCAGGGCGGTGTGTGTGTAATGTAGTACATGCATATTCAAAGGTTACTCTTGTTCAAAAAGATTACCAAGCCCTGACCCTGATTAGCTTGTCCTCAGCCTCTTTTAACCTCTCTGGACCAGGAGAGCCTGCAGCTCTGTAAGGCTTATCATTCCAGTCCTTTTTTTTCATTCATTGTGGGCCATCATCCTAAATTTCTTCATATCTTGAATTATCAGCAGAAGTGATTTGAGAAAAAAAAAATCTTTTTTCAGTTTTTTCAATAATTAATTCTAACTTTGTTGTAATTATAATGAAATTCAACAGTGGGACTGGGGTGGGACTAATTTGCTCCTGTTGAAAATATGAATACTTCATTGAGCAAATTTGGTAGTTTCCCTTGCACTGGTGAGAGACTGTCGCCATGTCCAGTCAGCATTTGGACTGTGGAGGCTGCCCTTGACTTTGAGCCGTTCCCAGGCTCTTGAGGGCTGCGAGGGGCTCCGAGGGGACAGCTTTGTGTGACGCACGGAGAGCAGATGTTCCTCTGCATTTGTTGTGGCCGGGTTGGGATGCCGTCTCTGTCCAGACCTGACCCCTGACCCTTTAGGTTGATTAGCATGCTCCTGCAGGAGGGGTCAAAAAACAATTCTCACATGCTCGGTGCAGCTTTGGAGTCAAGATGGAGAAAAATCTGTTTTCTGTGAATAATCTTTTTTTTTTTTTATTTCCTATGCCCGGTTCAGTGTATCAACTGATCAGATGTTATATGTGAGTTTTATCTGAAAATACAGCAGATTTTTTTTAGTGTGATTTTGCTAATTTCATCGAATCTGCAGAAAACCTAGTAAGGTTTTTTGTAGTTTGCTGAAGTTAATCAAATGATTTTCCAAAGTAATGTTTAATTCAGGAATGATGCATTTGGATTCCTGTTTAAATTTGTCTTTTTTTTTT